>BMAV01001880.1:214585-240943 GCA_019973955.1 Trichonephila inaurata madagascariensis
CCCCCCCCCCGCGACGACCACAATGACATTAATTTTCTCACGCGTTAATCATTTTATTTTTATATTAAGAATTATTCTTTACTTTTTAATTCGATTAATCATAAAGGCGCGTTTTTTAGTTTTTTTTTAAACTATAATTTATTTGCTATTTGAGTTTAAAAACTCTATTCATTAAGATAACAGAATTTAATAGATTTGATAGATGAGGATTTACCAAAAGAAAAAGACTCGATTGCCAATGTAACTGAAATGTATAACATTTCGTATCAGCTCTATTCGATTAATTAAACATTGCCAGAAATGAATTCTCCAGTTTTAAACAGCAACCAACAAAAAGTGCGAAATAAACAAGAGATTTCCCAGGAGGCCCGTGCCCCTTCAACAGGAACGAGATGGGAAAGAGATATCCTCCCCCGACGAGATGCCATCACCTTCGTCATAATTTTTACAGCCCCATTAACAACTCATCCCGCGGGGCTTCTTTTCATTTGCATGGCCTCTCTCCAGCCGGTAATCCGGAGCGCCCTGGCACACACTCTTCGGGTCCCGAAGCTCATTTTGTGCTCTTCTCCTCTTATACCCCTTTTTCTTCCCTCGCTCTCCCGCTCCCTTTTTCTTTACCCGGCCGCCCAATTGGAGAAGGGGCGCAGCACGAACGCGCGCGCGACTTTAATTCGTGCCGGGGCTTAATGCTCTCCCGCATTCCCGCGGGAAGGACCAGCTCATTAAACTCCGGTCTCGGCGGCCATAGTTTTCTCGTTATTCTTCATTGTCACACACGCACACACACAACGGGACGATGGTACGAAGAGAGAGAACACATATATATGTATATGCAAAGAAAGGCGAATGAGAGGAGGAAAGGCAGGGGCGGAAGGAAAAAAAGAAGGGAGGGGGCATATGGATGGGAAATGAGAGTCGAAATCCCTCGAAGGAAGGAGCTTCCCTTGGGAATCGGGGCGGCCGCGCAGTCATCATCGAAATAACCGAACGCGCCGCAATATGCAGAAGAAACCCTGGGATGGAGGATATGAAGAAGGAATAGAGAAAAATGACGTCGCCCCTGTGCGCCCCAAGGACACCGCAGGCAAATCATAACTGGGTCTGACGTGGAGGCGGGTTCTATGTAAAATTCACGTCGCTCCCCCTCGCCCTTCCTTTTCGGTTTCATCTTCCTTTCGACCCACCCCCCTCGTCTTTTCTTATCGCCCGAGGCAGGCGCTTTCTTGGCCCTCTCCTTTCACTTCAGTTCGGGAGGGAGCAAGACAGAGGGGCTCTGGGGACCGGCCCCTGCATTTGCATGAATAGCGAGCGAGTGCGCGTGTATAAATGTACCTACCTGACTTTTTCGCAAAAATGGCCGGAAGGGTTTCTTTTCTCCTATCGGCCGAATTCCCCTGGGACCCCGCGTGGTGGCAGAGTTCGACTTGAATAAGCAAATGAAGTTTCGCCCCTCCTCCCATTTTCCTTGCCGGAATAATGTGATCCTCTCAGGACACAAGGGGGGGGGGGGCGAGTTGGATTGAAACTTTTCTTCCAATTTTAAGAGAAAAGGACATTCGGCATGGTTCGGAAGAGAGAAAAGATCTGATGAGAGAGAGGTTTAAAAAGCTGAATAGATTGGCTCTAGCCCGGAAGAATATATATTTTAATCAGAGGCGGATTCTAGTGTGGAGGGATCGTAATGTAAATTCTATATTTGTTTTCTTTCAGTTCTGCATAATTTCTAGAAATATATAATACATTTATGTTTTGCTTCTATGGTTAATTCTTCCTTCTCTTTTATTTTTTTAAATCCGTATCTCCAACACATCAACTTTTAAAAAATGCATAAAATAAGCACAGGTAACAAACAATAACACACGTACAGAAATTACAAGTATTCATTTACAAATACCCAAAACATATTTTTAAAACTTAGGAATATAAAATTAAAAAATTAATTTTTTTTTATCAATTGCTTTAACAACTCATACAATCCATACCATCTCACAATAAATCAGACTCTTCTACTTTATTTTCTGTAGCTTGTTCGTTCATTGCATGGTGTAAGAATTAAATTTTTGGTACATAAAATGCTTATTTAAGGGGAGGGGGAATCGCTATTAAATTTTTAATATTTGCACAATTTTAAAGAAAACTTTGCTTAAAACTATTTTAAACAGTACTTACTATACAAAACACAATCAATTAAATGAACGACGAACTATAACCTCATATTGTCTAAATACTTCATCCCTGTGCTCTTTAATGTAACTATATTTCTGAAAATTACCAGTGTTTGTAGTTCTAACTTTTATTGTTATTGCTTCACACACAGATATATTTTCTCTTCTATAATTCTTTGATGACTACATTATAATGAAAGTGAAAAGGTAATTATATCGGCAAACATTATTTATCTTAATTGTTAAAAACGTTTATGTTGTATTACTAGAAATTATTGATAGAAAATAGAAACAAATGGGGAGTATACCTGCCTAAAAATTGCGAAGAGTAATAAAAAGCAGGATAGACATTTCAAGTAAATTCTTGAAATAAAAAGGATAAACATTTTAAACGTTTAAAACAAAAACAAAATATGTTTAAAATAATGCGAAGAAAATTTTACGAGAAAGATATTCTGATTAAAGTGAGTGAATATTAACGTCGCACTTTTCAGGCTATTGGCGACGAGCCCAGTAATTCTGAACCATGATCAAGTGACGAGAAAAACACCTCAGATAGAACCACCTATCCTCTCCAACGGGAGCACTCCACACCACACACACCAACGGGAAGACGTTTGAGCCTCGACAAATTTAACGAGTATCGGCCCCCTTTGCAAGGCGGGTCCAGTGTTTCTAGGCTCGAACTCAAAACACGCCCCATGAGTCCGTTACCTTGACCACTAGGCTACCGTGGCCACAGTGATAAGAAAAGTACTCATAGGAAAACTTTTTTGCCGACTTGATTTATAAAAACTCACTCACACTAAGGTAAATTTAAAGGCAGTAACAAAGTAACATACAAGAAAGTCAGAACTTCACAGTAAAGATGCTTTTATAAAAAAAATACAGAGAAATTATAACTCAACTTTTAGATTACCGTAAAATCCGGCGTATAACGCGCACCTATACTTTCAAGCTGTATTTTTTAATTTTTAGGTATATTCGCCGTATAACGCGCACCCCCTTTTTTACAAAATTTGAAATGTACGTGTGCAATTTTCTTATGTTTTGAAGTCATTATTTAATGGATGAATCATTCCAGACTCTCTTTTGAAAAAATAGTATACTTCTAGAATTATACAACCCTTAAGCACAAGAAGGGAGGGGGAGGGAGACCGAATCAGTGCCATGGCTGGATTTTTCCCACGCTTTTCTATAAACATTGATTCCTTTTTCCGCTTTCATGTGATGTACGAGGCGGACGAATAATTTTGAAATAAATTAGAACAAGCCTGAGACTTATTACGCTATAGCTGCCTGTAGTATATTCAATACTATGAATAATAATATTGAATACACTTCAAACAGCGAGCAGTAAAGATGGGTCCTGGTAAACGAAGCAAAACACAATGCCTGTTTCAAGATCTAAGTGATTCAATTTGCAAAAGAAAATGGAAATCGTGCTGCAGCATGGATGTTTGATATTGTGGCGAAAGCTTCATAATGGAGTGGGGGAAAAATGAAATGACAATAATTAACATGTCAACGAAAAAACGTGCTTTTAGTAAAGGAGTAACGAAATATCCTATTCTAGAGGAAAGTGTTGCGAACTGGGTCCTAGAAAATCGCCTGAATGGATTAATTGTAACAAGAAACAGTACGTTTATTCGCCTTAAAATGGTCGAAAAAGAATGCCTTTTCATGTTATCTAACAATGAAAGTTCATAAGGTTATTTCTTTTAAATAAATAGTATTTCGATATATAAGTGTAAATTTGTTTTAATATTCATTTTTTTTAAAGCTCTCATTTTTATACTCGGCGTATAACGCGCACCCCTAAATTTCGATCTTGTTTTTTGTGTTAAAAGTGCGCGTTATACGCCGGATTTTACGGTATATTTATAAAAAAAAAAAAAAAAAAAATTACGCACAGAAGTTAACGGTTAAATTAGAAGAAGTTAACGCCAAGATTACGATTAGCGATAATCATCGAGTGCATAAGTGCTTAAAAGTTTTTGGAGTTTTTTTACTGAGCAAATTTTGAAAGTTTTCTAGAAGGTAAAATATATCTGCGAGCATCTCATCAACTTTTAAAGATAAAGAAGCAGCATCTCTTTTTATGCAAAATATATCAAATGGCACAAACAACCCATACTCATCAAGTTCTTATATTTCCATTAAATAAGTAACAACTGGATTTTTCTCATGCATTACAGTATAATCATCAGTTGAAAATTAAAATAAATAGTAAAAAGAGATCACACTTTTATAATCATCCGATGGAATCCATACTAACATCTGAAATAACAAAAGGCCACTTTGAATTAGATATTATGTAGGATCAAAGTGACCAACCACTATGGGATAAAATTTACAGTTTGCATTATTACTACCATTAGATACTGCAGTAAAAGGACCATGTTTCGTGCAATTCACCATATTCTCTTTCTGATTAGAAGCTAGCTTACTAATCATAGCAGATGTTTTAACACGGGAGAGATCGCGCGGGGCACAGTCATCTCAGGCTCACGAAATCGTTAATCCTGGGAAAACTGTTTATTTGTTACTAATGTGTGACCTTGACAGGGTATCCTCCTATATGACAGTCTTCATGGGAACTTAAATGTATTTGTCACATATCTCCCTCTTATTTTTTGGGAATGTCATACGTTTTCTTTTCAATCTTGAGGTAGTTCGGATGACTGAGTTCCCCGCGCGACCCCTTTTGTTCCAAATACTTTCTATGAACATACTACATTTTCCTACTGTGAACGACTTAGTGGTTTTGATTATTGTGTTGTACGACTTATTTTGGTTTATAAATGTAAATGAGTAGAACATAAATGATGAGCATGAAACGTTTGAATTAAAAGGAAAATTTTCAAATTATACCGAAAGAACTCCATCAAGAAAATAGGAAGCCATAAGTGTACCACAAGACACACTTCGCCCTGTCAATAAGACACAAGCAAGAGAAAGTGCAACATGCTATTTGTCAATCATCTAAGGACAACAAAACTACAATCACTTAAACAAAATATGACAGTTTTGCCTCCAAATAACATTCCTGCAATGTTAGCGAAAAGTATTTGTAATTTGTGTCCTTTATTAAAATCACGAGCATTTGAAACTTCTTGGTTCAATTTGAATGGTATTTTTTTTTTCCAATTATCAAAGAAAAACTGAAAAATTCTTAAAAGTAGGTAAGTATGCTTTCTCTTAGTTAAATTACTCACTGTAATTATGATTTTTATCGTTTAAAATAAAAATTATAAAAAAAAAGGATTGGGGTGACTCAGTCACCACGCGCGACCATCAACGTTAATATCGAGCGCGCCTGCTCCCGGGCTAATCATTCCACATGTACTGCTCGGCAATGCCGGACTTTGAAAATATCTTCCAGAAAAGAGGCACGATTGGCTACAATCAAATGGAGTAATATGTTCTATAAGAAATATGTAAATAGTACATTTGTACTATTTACATCTTTTCTCATCTGACTGGTCCTGATGACACATTCTGATCACATCTGACTAGTATTGTTCTTTAAAAAAAAAAAACTATTTTGATGAACTGCAACTTCATTTCTTAATTGCGACGAACTTTGGAGTTTCCAACAACGAATAATATCATATCGGTCACCGTTAGGAATTGCAATACCGGTATACCAAATACCGGTATTTTGAGCCATTTGTACAATTTTAAAATACCGGTATTCACAAGTTTAAATACCGTTTTTCGGTATTTACTAGAAATTTTTAAATTTGCTTCCATTTTATGTTCAGGGATCGCCAGCACAGCAAAATAGTATACGTTTTTGTTTTTATGTCACCCTAACGGGCGAAATTAACTAGACTGTGAATATAAAGTTGCACCGTAAGATCAAAAGAAGTGATAAAACATGTAAATCTTCCAAGGAGGCTCCTAATAAAGCACAGTGCAATACTGCACACGCGCAGGATTCGTAGTCTGATATTCGTATATGTGAAGAAAAAAGTGTAATATTTCGATATTTTTTAAATTGGCGTGTTTGTTATTCATATCGTATTTGCATATCTTACTTTACGGTGAAAAAAAAATTTCAGATTCATTATACATATTCTTAACTAATAACCTATGATAATGAATAAGAATAACTTAAAAGAACGTAAGAAATCAGTTGATTATACTTCGGTTGGGTTACGTTATTTATATATTGAAAAGAGTATGGTGGCACAAAAAATGTAAAAAAAGTTCAAGAGTTATTAAAGTTAATGGGGAGGAAGAGTACATGCAGACATTTACTTTTTTGTGATTCTTTTAAATGCTCTTATAATTTATAAGTTATAAATTATTTTTTGAGATATTTACACTCTCAAATAAAACACGTGAACACCTATGTTTTTTTTATTTCTAAAATGTCTACGGCCGGTATTAAAACCGGTATTAAGATCTAGAAAATACCGAATACCGGTATTGAACTTTTGGTTTGATATTGCAAAATACCTATTTCCTTTTTGGGATGCGTTTATACAATTGAATTCCTCTTTTTAATACCGTTTTATAAGTTCACTTGTATGTAATGGAATCTTTGAAATCAATTTTTACCCACTTTAAAAGGTCAGATAAATTCGAAATTTTGCTCACTTGTCCAGAACCGATGACAATACAATAATTTTGTTCCATTGTCCTGATCAGGATCATCAGGATTAACGATTTCCCATTTTCAGATCCCATCTCGAATCTGGTGACTAATTTCAGATCCCATTTCCAGATTTGGCGACTAAAAGATTAAGTTATAGCTTATTTCGATTAACTATAAAAGGGTGTTTTTTTTATATAATTTCTTGTTATAACACACTTAACAGTACGCTTAAAAGTATACCATTCCATTTTTGTTAGACATTGTGGTAACAACCGACGAAAACAAATAAAATCTTTTAGAATATGAAATATAGGAAATACAAACTCGCGACCAAAGCATAAAATGAGTTGAGTTGCAGAATGTAGCAAGAAAGAAAAAAAAATAAAAATGCTTCGTTGAACGAAACCGAGTACACGAATGAGGAACCAATAGCTAACGAAATACGATATGCAGGAAGGACAAACTCCATGAGTATTTAAAAAACTTAATAACAAAGAGTTTACGGTTTTCGTCTACCTATTTTCAACGTCGTGGTGAATATAAAATGATAAATAAGAGCTGTAGGGGAGAAATTTTGCGAAAATGCGCAAAAATAAACTAACTAGGCGTAATAAGAGCCAGTGAAGGATAAATTTTAAGCGCAAGTGGGCACAGATATGGTAAAAATATACCCATTTATGTATCGGATTTTAGTAAGAATTTTAATATCAATAAGTACATACCTGTTCAAAAAGCATGACCAGACTGGTCATTACGTCCTGGTCAACCATAGCTTCGGAAACCGTGTAATCGCCACATGCTGCAATATTTCTATGAACAGAGAGTGAAAAAACATTTTAAATATTTTTTTCTAAAACCACTGAAACTTATCTAATTTCAAAATTTACATAAAATAAATTATCGGAAAAGACAGAATGATTCCAAATTATGGAATAGTAACATAAAAGGAAGCATTTTCACATAAAATGATGATCAGAATTAAATTTTTGTCATTGTTACACAGTCGCACATTTTATTTTAATAAAAGAAACGTACAAAAGTGGTACCGAATTTGTGTGCTTATGTTATTACAGATACATAAAAGAATTAAATGTAACAATTCAGTTTTTCACTATGGATTTCAGTGCGAAACAGATGTTGGGTGAGAATAGAGAGTGTTCATTAACGTAGCACTATAAAGCAACACGAGGGATAAAGGCGACAGATCTCGTATTTTTGAACCTCGGTCAAGTGACGAGGACGACACCTGAAATAGCACTTCCTTCTCCTAACTACCACATCATGCCAACAGGAGGGCTTAACAGAAGTTGATTACAACAAAGTATGGTAACATCTCTATTCAGGAGAGAATCTCACTAGATCTACTACTACTACTTTTACTAACCGGTACAGTGGTTAGTGACGCTGACTGTTGTGTCGTAGAATCTGGGTTTGAATCTCGGAGAAGGCATGGATGTTGGTAAATGTATAGTACCTTTGCGGCATGTGGGTACTCTAAATCTCCGTCAAGCCGCAAATCCTCTCGTGTGGTTGGTGGAAAGGGAAGAGAGTTGGGAGGCCCCTGACCCCTAGAGTGTTTTCCTTCCGAGTAAAATCCTACTGTCACCTGTTTGGGTGCTCAAAGCTACGGCTAACGACAGGCGTACAATTTAGCCCTTTGCCATGATGAATTTCGTGGGTCTCGATCTCGCCTTTGCTGTTCAGATGGCATTAGCAACAACAACATTTTTTTTTTTTCGAATTATAAGATCCATCTCTGAAAATTTCCTTGTTAAATCACAACCAAAAAACTCAATACTCAGTTGAGATCAAAGTGAAACAAATAATTTTTTGATTCTGTTGAAAAATTAACGAATCATTTGTATTTTTCAACAAGGAAAGTTTAATTTCTAATACAGTTTAAAAAAATAAATTTTTTTAAAAAAAGGGGCAGGCAAAAAATAAATAAATAAAATAAAAGCATTCGTTCTTGCAATGTCCAGCAGTAAGATTAATAGCGCCGCCCATTCGGTATAGCGGTTAGCGACACTGACTAGTGTGCCGTAGGGCCTGGGTTCGAATCCCGCAGAAGGTATGGATGTTTGCAAATGTATAGTGCCTTCGTGGCATGGGGGTACTCTAAATAGCCGAGCCACAAGTCCTCTCGTGAGGTTGGTGGAAGGGGAACAGAGATAGAAGGCCTCTGACCACCCCCAGAGCGTTCTCCTTCTAAACTGGAGTAGACCCGAGCCAAAATCGTTCTGTCACCTGTATGGTACTACGGCTATCGACAGGCGTACTACTAGCCCCTTGCCACGATGAATTTCGTAGGCCTTGATCTGATGTTACAGTCGATCTTTCGGCATCAGCAACGACAACATACTATTTTTAATTTTTCACAAAAACTTGCTGAGAATATGGGGAGCGGCGTAGAATCGAATAAATATGGTATATTTTCTGATGATAAAAAAAAAAAGAAGTAAATGAGTACCAAACCTCATTTTCGAAATGAAATTCATTCATGAGACAATTTCTAGGTTTTACACCATGTTTTTGTACAAATGTTTTTGTACTTCTTTTTCAACTGTTTGAATTTCCCCATCGGATAGGAAAGATGCGCTTAAAATTCCTTTTCCTGTGACAAGAATCTGTGGCACGAGTTGCCACATATCGAAATGAAATATCGTATTTACTCGAATCTAAGCCGCGCTTTTTTCCCAATGTCAATGCTACCGAAAGTCGGGTGTGGTTCAGAATTGAAGAAAAAAATGGGGCAATTAGACTACTTACACGGGTTCATGTATGTATTTAAAACTTTATAATATTGATAAAATAACTAATAATTCACAATATTTTAAATCACTCATTTTAAATTTATTTTTTAGCTTTCGTAAAATTGGATCCCATCAGGTTTTTTGGTTACTGACAGTAACTGTTTTGCCGTAGGACCTGGGTTCGAATCCCGGAGAATGTATGGATGTTAGTATATACTGCCTTTGCGGCATGGGGGGTACTCTAAATAGCCGTCGAGCCGCAAATCCTCTCATGAGGTTGATGGAAAGGGAAGAGGTCGGAGACTCTGACCCCTAGGGTGTTTTCCTTCAAAATTGGGGCTGAACCGAGTAAAATCGTACGATCGACTGTTTGGGTGCTCAAAGCTACGGATAACGACATGCGTACAATTTAGCCCTCTACCATGATGAATTTCGCGGGCCTCGATCTTGCCTTTTCCGTTCAGGTGGCATTAGCAACAACAACATTTTTTTTTTCGAATTATGAGATCCATCTCTGAAAATTTCCTTGTTAAATCGCAACCACAAAACTCAATACTCAGTTGAGATCAAAGTGAAAAAAATAATCTTTTGATTCTGTTGAAAAATAAACGAATCATTTGTATTTTTCAACAAGGAAAGTTTAAAAAAATCATTTTTTAAAAAAAGGCAGGCAAAAAATAAATAAACAAAATAAAAGCATTCGCTCTTGCAGTGTCCAGCAGTAAAATTAATAGCGCCACCCATACGGTATAGTGGCTAGTGACACTGACTACTGTGCCGTAGAGACTGGGTTCAAATCCCGCAGAAGGTATGGATGTTTGCAAATGTATAGTGCCTTCGCGGCATGGGGGTACTCTAAATAGCCGAGCCACAAGTCCTCTAGTGAGGTTGGTAAAAGGGAAAGAGAGGTGGGAAGTCCCTTCCCCCCAGGTGTTCTCACTCAAAATTGGGGTGGAACTGAGCCAAATCGTACTGTCACTAGACAGGTGCTTAAAAACAACTGCTAACGACAGGTGTAAATGTAGCCCTTTGCCGCGATGAATTTCGTGGGCCTCGATCTGACACCGTCAGACAGGTGGCATTAGTAACAACAGAGATACGCTACAAAAGGGGTTTCGTGAAAATCGACCCACAAGGGGTGTTGCGAGGGTTTAAGGGGCGTTATAAATAAATAATAAGGGTACTCATTCAAAAATTATTTAACACTTTTCTATACATTGCTTTGTCCTGGGTTTCACTCTCCTTTCAATTCAGTTATTATATCAAGAATAATATATTTTTACTTTAAAAAAAAATAAGGCCTGCGAAGAATGGGTACTTCAACTAGTTTAATATTTAAAAAATTGCTAAAATTGAACCATTGAACGTCGATGTTAACAAAATAGCTGTCAAATAACAGAAGAGGAATATTGATTGGATAAAATAGTCTTTGTTATATATTTAGTAAAAATAAATTTCCACTGTAATGGGATGTAAAAAAAGGGTCCCAGAAAACTAATTACTCAGAAAAATCAACAAGCCTCCATTTATACCCAAATCCCTTCCTTCCAGATCTATTCTTATATAAACTATTTTCAACCATTGTAAATCATAAGAAAATCCGGCACTACTCCGGAAATGTAAAACTGGGTAGCAATTTCCGCTCCTTGGAATCCATCGAACATTGAAAAGTTATATAGAATATTTTTATATTTTAACTGAACATAATTAAAATTACAACGCGTAGTAAATTGACTTTTGTCACAAGAAGAGAGGGGATAGAGGATCATATTCCTTTAATTTTTAACTCCAAAAATGAGACAGAAAAAACTTAGCGTATAAAATAACAGGAGTGAGTGAATCTTTGCGTCGCACTACTAAGCTACTCGAGGGCTTTTGGTGACGGACCTCGTATCTTTCAACACTGGTCAAGTGACGAGGACGACAGCTGAGCAGTCCCCCCCCCGGGCTGGGGCCGGGGAGACCACACCACCGGGAGGACGTTTGAGCGGCGACAGATTTAACAGGCATCAGCCCCCTACACGGCGGGTCTTCAGCGGTCCAAGGCTTGAACTCATAACACGCCAACCACGAGTCAGTTACCTTGACCACTAGGCTACCGAAATCGAGTTTTTACTGTCAGAATTTTTTTTTAAAACTAATATTAGAATGCGATCGAATATAATACCAATTTCAAAAATCAAGCTTCTAGTTTCATGGAAAACTTTTAGGAAAAATAACATTTTGTGAATCAGGTCTCTAAAAAATTGACACTGAATGCATAGAAATCGCAAACATCGACATATTTAACGTGCATCGGCCTCCTCTGCACGGCGGGTCTTCAGCGGTACTGGTCTAGAATTTATGATATGTCGGCCACGATTCTGTTATCTTGACCACTAGGCTACCGCGGCCACAAGAATCTTTAAAGGCGAGGACAAGGAGTAAATGCCTCAAAACCTACAACACTGCGATGACTGCGTAAACTGGATTTTCAATTACGAATGCCCCAGACAAAGCCGCTACTTACTAGTTAGTTAAAAAAGAACAATAGTATGATGATGAGTTAAATCGCTATGGCGGTATTTAAAATTAAAATGAAAAGCTTTTAGTTTTCACTCTCCCTATATTATATATATAACTTATTCAAATTTTCAATCGTTAATAAAATATTTTTTATTCATTCACTGAAGTTCAAATGTATTTTTTTTTCAAATATTAATTCATTAATTAAATTTTATTTTTTAATTTATTCTGCACTATTTCTGACGAAGTTACAACTACGACAGATGGCGCCACTCAAGTTCAAATATATATATATTTTAAGCTTCTATATTTTTTAAAAACTTTATTTCTTTCTTAATAACTTCTCTAATCAATCAATACACACATAATTAAATCTTGATTAACATAAATTTCTTGACTAAATATATCACCTTGATTAAAAATACAGTTCTACTAATTAAACACTATAAGATAACAATCATACTGCAATGTCCGTCGTGTTAAAACCACTCTCAAGAGACTATCTCTATCCTTCTCTTTTACCCCAGACAACGCCTGCGCGTCGGTTTCTCGCCGAAGGTTCGGCTCAAATTAATTCCGCACGTCCAACCTGCGAAAAAAACCAGGGACCGTCCCTCTTCTCTGACAGCACTCTCCGGGGTAAAAAAAACCTTCCTCCAAAACACAGCAACCCCTCTGGAGAGAGAGAGAGAACCACGCCAACATTCCATACTCTTTCACCAACAGCAGTCTCAATGCTAATACAGTTTTTTTTTCTTTTCAAATATTAATTCATTAATTAAATTTAATTAACTAAAATAAAAATTTTCTTTGTTGACCTAAGTAGAAATTGACTTAAAAAATTGTTTTTATATTGCTTGTTAACAATGAATTCACGTTTTTATTTTACACAATCATCAGGGAATCCATGTTTGGCATTTGTCTTTTTCTTAAATATAACATTTCGAAATTACACGAGGACTACTAGCAGTGAACAACAGACAAGTGACACGGTAGCTGAGTGGCCATGGTCGTGAATTTATGGCTGACGATATCGAGTCACGGGTTCGAAACCTGGTGCCACTAAAGAACTATCGTGCAGAGGAGCCGATTTACTTCAAATCATTCGGAATTTAAAGTCCTCAATTAAGCGTGTTGTGAAAGTTTGAAGAGGGGGTGCCAGTTTAGTTGTCCTCGTCACTTGTCCGTGATCAAAATTACGGGGTCATCGCCAATAGCCCTCGTGTTGCGTCAGACTGAGACGAAAATTAAAATCAAACTCAAATCTATTTTTATTAAATAACAAGTCTTTGCACATTAACAGTCACCGTTGCTAGACTTAACAAACAAATAATATTTTTTTCTTTCTTTTTTTGTAGTTTATTTCACCCAAAAAGAATCCCACGGAAAGTTATCAGGGTCTAATGTAGAAACATCTTTAGAATTTAGTTTCAAAGGACAGAATTTGCCCATCGTTGGTCTAACGCACCGATTCTTAAACTGAGGTCCTTAAACTAGGGACCACCGGAGGTCGGTCCCTAGCTCCTTTCAAGGGGGTCCGTAAAGTTCTCTCATTTAAAAAATGAAAAAAATAATAAATAACTTTGAAAGAAAATAATTGGATTAGAGAGCCATTTACAGTAGATGTGTGTGAACTAGTAGAACCTCTAGTGTGAAAATTTTCACTGATGAAGCTTCGAAATTGGCTTACAAGAATAAGTTTCTAAAAAATTTTGGGTCACCTACAGGAAAAAATTTCCACTTTGTCCACGAAAGCTCTGATGCTTTTCCAAACTACTTATTTATGCGAAAGAACATTTTCAGATCTTTTTTATCTTAAAAATAAGTACAGAAACCGTTTGGAAAGCGTAGAACCAGAATTGACGGCAGATTTCAAATATTGCACATGATATAACAACTGTTGTAAAAAAAATGCAGCACTATCTTCTCATTAAAAATTTAAATAGAGTTTACATTATTTAATTATTTAAAATTAGTATTTTGTAATATTTTTATTAGAATCTTCACTGTTTTCTTCAAGGGGAGGGGGGAGCGTTAAAAAGGTCTGCATAAGTAGCAGAGGCAGTGCTAGGATTATTGAGGAACCTTTAAATTGTTCAACCATATGTTGGGAGTCCGGGAGGGGTGTTAAATCTTGGGGATCCACAATGTCAGGCTCATACTTAAAGAGGGGCAGCGGCAATCGAAAGTTTTAAGAACCGCTGGTCTAACGCATTATTTTAAACAAAAAAGAACTTGAATTTAACGAGGCAATTAGAATTATGAAGATGAACAACTTCTTAATTTTAGTGGGAGGTACTTAAATCATTTATATGGGGAAAAAAACCCAGTAACTATTGAAAATTTCAAACAGTTATCCAGTAAAACATAACCAGCATAAAAATTCAAGCACTATTTAAAACCGAGTCTAAAATTAACAGTTACAACTGATTTCAATATCTTCTGAAACACCCATATTCTATAACATAAATAAATCACACTTGTAAAGAGATGAGAAATAATAATTCAAAGTGTTCTTTACAGACTGGTTTTACAGGTGTCACGTTTCGAATTCAGGATGACGCCCCATGCGTCACAACGTTTATTGCGTGTTAAAACACTTACTACAGATAGTTGTAATATCTATTTACTCATGACTACAACACATCAGAAGAAAAAAAAACCCCTTCATATGCATTTTATGCCACTTTCAATTTCGGTAGGGGAAAAGGGACGTTAACATATACCACTTTTTTCTCTTTATTTTAACCTTTACTATCCGTTTAAATCTTTTAAGAACGATCTGAATTTAAAAATGCAGATCATTCTTAAAAGATTTTCCCCATAAAATCTCTTTTCAGTGGATACTGCCTCATTATGACATTGCTGGGAATGAGCATGCTGATTTTCTTGTTCAGAAAGGAGCCCTTCTGATCCAAAGACACAAAAGGATTTCAACATATATAATTCTTTAAGGCTTTTTTTCTAATATAGCCTTTAAGCATTATTTTAAAATGGAAGTTGTGGAGATGACAAAGGACAAGAACTGGGCAATCTTGAACAAGGACCCGTCCTGGGTCCCTGAGGCTCCAAGAGCTGCTGTATCCCATTTTTGATATTTGACTGGGTATGATTGTCTGACATCTCATCTATACAGAATTGGTATCGCCAAGTCGCCGGACTCTATACTCTGTGTGACTCTGGTCAGCCTATGACCACTAAACATTTGGGCGTGTGCCCTGCACCAATTAGTCTCAATTCAATTGTCGAAAAATATTGGAAAGCACGTGCACTAATGGAATAGGTGCCATTGTAGTATGTGGCATTTGTAAAATAAATAAATCTATCTAACCCTAGCAAAGTTAAAAAAAAAAAAAAATTACAGTGAAAAAGAAATACAGTGAAAAAAAATACAGTTCAAATATCAACAGATACGTAAAAACAAATGTAAGATTTTTTTTTAAAATTTAATTTCGACAATTTAACAAAATAAAGCAATTATTTCAACTAATTTAAAGTTGCTATTGCAAATAAAGTATGGCAGAGTATAGTATGTGCTAATTATTTGCACAGAGGTACATATATCAACTACAATCTTTATTTTAGGCAAGTTTAGCAAGGCAGTCAGACAATAGTCATGAGTTAGAGTGCCGACACCACTGAAGTCCCATCGTGCACACGCATATTCAATCTGTCGAAATCCAAAGTCCTCATGTTGGCATGGAGTGGAAAGTTGGAGAGTGAGATGCCAGCTCGGATGACGTCTTCGTCACTTGACCGTGGTTCAAAATTATAAAGTCCGTCATAACAGCCCGTGTTGTTTCAGAGTGCAGCGTTAATAAACAGTCCATAAAGCAAAACTAAAAGCTAATTACATTTTTCTCTCTACTTCTTTTTGTTAAAAGAATACTTGGAGCTAGTTTGATATCCGGGGGCACGCGCCAAGTTGTTGTTTATGTTCGCCAAGAGGGGCGCGATAACATTGCAATATGGTTACCCTGATATTTTTATCGTCTGGCGATGAGGTTGCCATGGGGATAACGTATATCAGAAATAACTTATTGGTTTTTTTCCCCGCGGTAACCCTATTAATTTCAGACCATTTTAATTCGATTTCTTTAAAAATTTAACCATTTTCAGTGTAATTGTTCTATTATTTCCGTCTTCTGTTTTATTTTGTGTTATTTAGGAACATGGATATTTCTAATATGGGTGAGTTATAGGATATTTTATTTAAAAAAAAAGAATAAGTGTTGCACTTTTAATTATCGCTATAAATCGTTTATTTTACGTTTTAAAAATTCTTTTTTTGAACATTCCTTGTTCGATGAAATTTGCTGAAAGAACTTGTAGTTTTTAGAACATTGCAAGTTTTCAGTACTTTGTAATTGATATTCATTATTAATTTTAATACATATTACGTAATTATTTTATTAATAATGTAATATAAAAATGCAATTATTACTATATGCAATAATCATATTATATTCGTTATTTATTTATAATTATGTAATAAGAGTATTCTTATGCATTATTTTTATTTTATTACAATACGACTATTATATATAATAATTATTATTAAATCATACTGTATGAATATTATATATAATTACTGTTAAATTATATCATAAGATTATTAAATACTGCATGTAAGTACATGTTACTTTTTATTATATTACATTGATATTCATTATTTATTGATTGATCTTGGTTGTTCTCAATCTCTTCCTACATCCTTCATTTGAAATACATTTCAATGTATTTCAAAACAATTCTTTAAAATTATTGTGTATCATTAAATTACCGCTAGGCCACCATCTTGGATTCCATTCCTGCAACAAGCGCTGCTTGGGGCCATGCCCCCGAATATCAAACTAGTTCCGAACACTTAATAGAAGTTTGAAAAATATGTAACATGTTAATTACGATGTTAAGTAATTAATCAAGACAGTTATATCTGCTTTTTTACTACGACTTTTTGTTTGATTTATCTTTTTATTAGTTATAATCTAAATTCTTCCCTAAACAATTTCTGTAGTATTTGATTTTTAAATAAATGTTGCACTTTAAGGCAACGCGAGGGCTATTGGTGACGGATCTCGTAATTCTGAGCCTCGGCTAAGTGACGAAGACGACACAGAACTGGCACTCCACTCTCCAAACTTCTACATCACGCCAACGGGAGGACTTTTAGCCTCAACAGATTCAGCCCCTCTAACCACCAGATCTTCAATAGCACCATGCCTCGACAACCCCGGTCACAATTTCGTGACCATAACCATATGGTTCCCGTTGTGCATAATTTCTGAGTAAAAACTGCTCATTAAGTGAAAAATGCCATTGTATAAATGAAATTCACACAAAACTTCCATTGAAAATAAAATATTTTTTTTTTAAAAGTCAATTCCTATTTCGTTAGAAAAACGTATTGGCGTCATCTGTTGCAGTCAGTTGTAACTTCGACAGAAATAAATTAAAAAATAAAATTTGATTATTGAATTAATACTTGAAAAATTGTATTAACGTCAAGTGTCACCCACTACAAGCTTAAAAAAATGTATTTGAACTTAAATGGATGAAGAGAAAGTATTTTATTAACGATTGAAAATTTGAGCGATATATATATATATATATATATAGGGAGAGTGTGAACTAATAGTAGGAATTGTGAAAAAAGAGTCAGCATTTTAAGGAAGAGGAGGGGGCCACCCTTTTTGTTTTACTTTGCACCTGATTCCTTTTTTTATCGAAGAGAATAAAAAAATTAGGCGCAATTACGAGCAATTAAAATATTTGCATTAAATAGAGAGCAATGAATATTCTTTATCTCAAGCATCCCCTCCCCTCCCCAAAAAATAGAACAATATATATTTTAAAACCGAACAAAGAGGATACATTATTGTACGTATGCGGATCTTTGAGAAACCTGTTTTGCAAGAAGTTCTAAGTTCCATCTTACACTATTCTTAATAAAGTAATATTTTTAGAAATGAGCGTCAGTGTTGGGGCCGGAAGAAAGATGCAGAAGAATCACGTCTTAGATCATTACGATGATTCACAACCGAAGCTAAAATACCGAATGAAATGACGCAGCAAAAAGAAATAATAAATTGATCATAGTAGCGGACATTCAACACAGTCCAGTGTACCTTTTGAAAAAAGCTTTTATAGTTTCTGGTTATATTTTCTGGCACAATTTTTAAGATTTATATCAACCCAAATGACCTTGCGGGCCACTTTGGAAAGACATAATCCTGCGGGCCGCATATAAAAATATATACCTTTATATTAGATTTGGACCCTTTACAAACATTTATTTGGGTGAAAATTTAAAACAGAATAAGCCATTATTACAGTTTTCATTACTTTTCATGTACACACCAACATAGATAACATAATAATTATAAAATAATGATAAAAAAATGTTTCATTTATTTATATAATGAAATACAGTCGAACCTCTATATTGCGAACTTTTTCCTGGAACTTTAAACATTTCACAATTTTCTTCGTAAAATAACATCTCTATAGCGAAGTGCATTTTCTACATAACGAACTTTTTCTTTTGTGATTCAATTTTTTTTCTCTCTATTTTTAAAGTATTTTCTGAACATTTCAAGTTATTCTCTCTTTAACACATTTTATGGTGGTCATAAATCTTGAACTGGTTTTATTAGATCCCAACTCGCTTGGAGCAATTGAGTTCTGGACGTTTCATCCAAGAAATGCAACCTTTAACCCCCATTGTCTAGTTCACTAGAAAAATCTTCGGTATCCCCTTTCACCCTCAATGGAGTTGTCTCGTGTCCTTGTGTTCCAGTTATAAAATAATGTATACTTAATAATTACTTGTATGCTTTAAATCAGAAGAAGTCCTTAGAATTCGTTAATTTTAATATAAAATTATTTTCTTAATATTGAAAATACAGTGCATTCTTCGACATTCCTTGCTCTTGTTTTCTTTGCAGTTCTTTTTTTTTTTTTTGATGGGTAAGATGTATAAAATAAATCGATATTAATTTACAAAAAGGTGTGAATAATTACTTTATATATTAATGTATAGTGTTTATGAATTTAAAATGTATTTTATGTGATTTATTAAGTATATTGAAAGATGAACCTCTATATAACGAATTTTCCATATAACGAACTTTTTTTCGGGATTTAGCGACTTCGTTACATAGAGGTCAGACTGTATTTGCTTCTCAATTCTTTCACTTAGATTTTGCAAGTCGATTTCAATGCGTGTGTTTGCACATCGTAATTGATGCTGCAGGTTTTCGTCCGATAAGTTTGAACGTGATTTGTGTTTGACAAATTTCGTTTTCGAAAAAATCTATTCGCAGGTTGTAAGTTGAAAAAAAAAAAGTTATAGGAATCAAGCGTGATGCTGCGGAGCAGTGGCGTAACGTACACCCCCACAACCCCTCGCATTGGGAGGGGGGTGGGGCAAGGACTCTAGGGAGGCGAAAGCTTGACTGAAACTAAGTACGTATGTGGGCTTGGGGCCCAAAACCTGAGTTTGCAGGGGAGCCCTAATATTCTCCGTAACACCACTGCAGAGGAGTATCGCTGCAACGCAATACTACCCACTTATATGTATCTATAAAAAACAGAAACGTGATAAAATAGAAATAATTATGGGAGTTATTTGTTACAAAACACTACACTAAAAACAAAAATATTGCACACAATAATCTTATTTTGTGAATTTGTAATGAGCCTCGCAAGCCGTGAGTTGGCCTCTCCTGATTTATATATTAGGTTGTGGAAAACGAATTTAAAAAAAGTCATTTAAGTACTTTATTGGATCTTGATTTTAATACAAAGGTCATTAGCACAATAAATATCGGTATCGTAATTTTCTAATAAATTTCCTGAATTTTTTCTGTTACCATGAGAAAATACACGGATAAATCAATAGCTGTCGGAAGAAAACAAGCTATTAACTTTACCTTCGATGGTATTAAAAAAATACTGTTTATACCTCATTTAAAATGATTGTAAAATCCTCAAATTTCCTTTCGGAAAAATTATACACTATCAAGCTTTAGAAATTGTTTAAAAGTTAACAAAAAAATTATTTTAGAGTAATGAATACGTATTAAGAGCAATTCACAATAAAATGGATGGTAATTTTTATCCACACATTCGGTTTTGTTTCGAATTACGATCTGGAAGAGTAAAACGAGGGCTCTTAATTTTGTAGCATGGTCAAGCGACGAGGATGACGACACAAGAGCTGCTACCTCCCTATCTAAATTTTTATGCATAGATTTTGAAGAGCAGTTCATTTAACGAGCAATAACCCCAATTATTCCATTAGACCAGAGGTGGGCAACTTGTTTTGGCTCGCGGCCACATTGTGGGAGCAGAGGATAAAGCAGAGCACACTTTTTTAAAAATGATAGCACTCATTATAAAAAATATATAAGTTAAATAAAACAGCGTCAGTTTTATTCAATTTATTCCGTTAATTTTATATTGTCTATAACTGCAAGCACATTTAATTAATGAGACAAATGTACCCTATCACTTTTTCACGATTTTTTTTTTAAATCAGGAGGTAAGCTTGCTTCTTTAAACTTTCATCACAGCCTGCAAATTTACATCAGCCAACTTGCATCTATATTTACCCTTCACGCAAGAAAAACTTTGTTCACAAATATACGTTGATCCAAACATACAGAATAAATTACCAGCAAATTTCCTCATACATGGAAATTTTTTCACCAGTCAAAGATTTGTTAATTGTCAATTAAAGTCATACTATTAAACATTTCCTTCACATTGTGATCTGGCCCAAAGTCAATAAGTTCAAGCTGTAGCTCCTCAGGTGCTGTATGAATATCAGAAGTAATGGCAAATTGAATGTAGACTCAATTTTCTTAAAATCCTGAAATTTTCTGACCTCGTCCTCCAAACTCTGCAGATGTGATCTCTTAGTAGAAACACTTTCATGTACTTTGTTTTTGTAATAGTGAAAAATAAATGACGAATCTTTGATCGCGCACGGGAAAGAAATCTCGCTTCAAAGCGGATTTTCTGTCTTGGCCGGGCAGCATAAAAACTTTGCAGTCCGCATGTGGCCCACGGGCCGCTAAGTTGCTCACACCTGCATTAGACTGATCTTAAGTGGTATCAAGATTTGGACACGACACAACTATTAAATCACTAAGCACGAAGCTCGATATACCGTGACGTATCGCCTACCACGAATTTTAATTCTAGAATATCAGTTAACTCAGTGGCGCAACAGCCCCAGAATATCAGTTACCATAACAAATTTTTGCCACGAAAATGAATCTTCAGAATTTCGTCTTTGTTTGTAAAATTTTAGTGCAAGAATTCAGTGATTATCTTTTGATGCTTTCTTGCAATTTATTTTAGATATTGCTTGCGTATTTCCTTTCAAAACATTCTGACAACCATAGTGTTATGCTTACCTCTGATTAAAGAGTTTAAAAAAAAGCATGTTAACATTCAAGTGACTGAATGAGTGTTTATTAACGTCGCCCTATAAAACAACACGAAAGTTATTGGCAACGGCCCTCGTAATTTGAACCACGATCAAGTGACAAGGACGACACCTGAGCTACTACCTCTTTCTCATAACTTCCACACGATGCCAACGTGAGGACTTTGAGCCATGACATATTCAATATGAATCAGCCCCTCTACATGGTGCATCACATTCATGACACGCTGGTCATGAACTCAGGACCATGACCACTAGGCTACCGCGGCCACCTGCAAACATTCAAATTTCGATTGCCAAGTTGCGCTTTGGAAAGTTCTTGTAAAGAAAACGTTGTTAAGCTTTATGTAGAGGAAATTTTGAAAAAACATAGCTCATTAAAAAGGTTTAAAAAATAATGTACTATTATAATTGTTTCGAAAAGATATATGATACACTAAAATTCAATGACGAGGAATTGCTTCATTTTTCTCTTAGTTAGCATATTCTATTCATTTAACTGAAAAATCAATTATACATATATTTAACACCTTATTTTATAGGCCCCGTAAAAATGTCAGTATATCAAATAAAATCCAAAATTTAGCTTCACGAAAATCGCTTCACACAATTTGAACAAATTTAAACTACTTTCACTACCTTCCAGAAAGAGATTAAAAAAAAAAATTACTTTACAAGCATGATTATATAAACATTTAGTAGTTCGTTAAGCTAATGGATTGACAAATTCTCCTATCATCCAACCCGGAAGCGGGGGTTAAACTATTTCGATATTGTACCTAACCGGCATCACATCCCTTTTAAATGGTGTACAGTCTGTTTATCGAGCATCTCATCTCTAGATTCCCATCTCTTCTGGGAGATATGGATATCCAAGAAACTTTTTGGAGCGCCACCTGACCAAACATGTTGCCAACCCCCGCGGGCTGGAAGTTGGTTGTCGGAAAAAGTAAAAAAAAGGACGGCAAAAGCAAACGCGGCCCTATCGAAGATGCAAAAGTCACAAAAATCTTACTATTCCTCCGTTTTCCCACACAGACCATGCAGATCTGCCTCTCGATCCATTAGCAATGTATTTCCCCCGGTGACACAGCCTTCCAGGCTCGCAATACATCAAGACGCACTCCCGTTTCTCCACGGGATTTTATGCACCGCTGGTGCGGCAAATAATGCTTCAGAAGAGAACCCCCTTCCTTCTGACTCTTCCATTCCTTTTTATTTGGATTTTTAAGTCGCCGTGCTTTGATAGAGTACCACATGTACGCGGTGTCGCAAAAACTTGGGGAATTCCAGGGTTTCGCCGGACTTTGGGAAAGTAATTTTTTATGAAACGCTCGCACACGTGTGTGCTCACTTTCCTTCTTTAAGGCAGGCTTTCACGACGATGATGTTGGGACTTCCAAAAGCTTTGGGCTCGCTCCATCTTGGGGTAATTTTTCTTCTGCTTTGAAATATGGAAATGTTTAGCTTTTAGGCTACCAGTTGGTCATCTTCTGTTACGGACAAGCGACCGTTTTAGCTAAGGACTACTTCTGGGGAGACTGGATATATGTGTACCTCTTTCATCAATGCGGAAGGAAACTTAGTTATTTTTGGTGGGACATTTCTAATATTGACAGGTGCTTAGGAAGTTAATAATTAATACTTGTTTACTTTGACATCAAATAAGCCTCAATAGGTCAACTAATGCAAATATTTGAGATCTATTACTTTTTGTTTCAACTTATTTTTTCTTTACTTTTGAGATGGATTTTTGATGATTTTTTGATTGAATATTGACGTCGCAATGTTCAGGCTACACGAGTGCTTTTGGCGACGGACCACTTAATTTTGAACCATGGTCAAGTGACGTGGACGACACCTGAGCTGGCACCCCCTCTCCTAACTACCACACCACACCAACGGGAGGACGTTTCTGCTCTCGACAGATTTAACGTGCATCGCTGCCCTACACGGCGGGTCTTTAGTGGTAATGGGCTCGAACTCGTGACAAGTCACGATCCGATACCTATACCACTCGGCTATCGCGGCCTTACTTTTGAGATAGTGAAAATCGCTAAACACGAAGCTGAAGAGACCGGAATATTTTTTCGCGTTAAAGAATAACTACAAGAATAAAAAAAATATAAATAAATAAAAATAAAAAACCTATATTAACAAAATTAAGTTATTTACATTGATATGTATATATGCATGTATTTAATAAAAATCAAACTGAAATTTTCAAACTTTTTGAAAAACAAAACATTTATCGAGTTTTGGTAAAATAATTTGATATTTTTCTTTGAATTCTTTTTTTAGGTTCAAATGGACAACAAATTGTACCAAATATTGTTATTCATTTCACCACTGGAATGTGCGTCTAAATAACTGCGCATACTTTTCATGGCGTTCCTCATTTCGGATGATGTGGGAACAGGAGCTGCATTATTCATTTCATTTCCATCGTCGGAACCTACATAAATTATTTTGAGCTTTGAACAAAAATGTGTTCATCTGCGATAATTGTAGCTGTACACATATTATTATCATCAATTACAACGAATTCTTCCTTTGATACAATAGGACAATCCAATCCGGCTTGGTTTTCCGTATTTTGTTCATTCCCAGAAGGGAAATCTTTTCGTGTTAAGTGATTTTTTCGTTTCGTGTTGAGAGGGGGGGGGGATAGCATGAAAATACATAGTTAGTTGGAGGCACCGCTGTATTATTTCGTGCCAATATTTCGTCTTAAGCGTTTTCGAGTTAAACGTATTTCACTGTATAAGGTTTAAAACATACGATGTAGATCTACATCACTATGTATTTAAGGGTAAAAACGCCCTAAAACTTTTTTTTCAAGTATAACTATGAAACAATATTAGCTTAAGCATTCTTTCCCCAAAATTAATATATCAGTTAAAACTGCAAACAATAATGCTTGGCTTGGATGTTAGTCAGAAAGTTAGATGCATTTTTCTTAACACTTAACAACATTTTTTTAAAGTAAAAACATTGTCTTGAAATGCGAATGCAAATGGCAGAAAAAGCGCATTTCAAACAAAAATAACTTTCATCTACTTGATTTTTCACTTCGGTAAAAATCTGAAACCACACTTTCTCTATTACGCATACAAAAATATTCAAATATTTAAAAAAAAAAGTAGAACGGTCGAGTGTGCCTTGGATTAATACAATGGTGATGCTTTATCTGAGTGCTGAGCGTGATAAAAATCAAAATCGTTTAACGATAAGATGCATGCTTTTATGAGAGAAAAAAAGACGAGTGAAACATTGTTAAAAAAAAGTGAAGATGTATATTACTCTACAAGGTCACTTAATAGCTGGGTTCTTTTTTTCTTCCAAAAAGTTAACGTTGACTCATCTAGCCTGCAGGTCGAGTACGGCTGTATTGATAAATATATGTTTAACATGACTAAACATGTAGCAGTCATAATCATTTTGGTGGATAGAGAAAATCGGGTTATTTCAAACTATGAAAAGGACTTCGTTTTGATTCATGAGTCAACTATCTGTAACTGAACAAATAGTCATTTTTTTTTAAAATAGAAAAATACGAACTTCTTAAATATTACTTTTTCTGAAACATACTAATGTATTTTTACGTAATGTTTTTTTAATTCTTTAAAAATTAAACATAAATCTATTTTATAAATTTTAGCTCCGCTCATATCGGGTACACTAAAAAAATCACTAAATTTCGACAACGTGGTAAAACGCATTATAGCAATGATTCCCAAAGTATTCTGTATGGACCCCCAGGCGTCTATGACAACCTGAAAGGGGTCCACGTCAGTGAAAAAATAATTTGGGGGTCCATGCCGTTATACGGGGTAGGGGGGCTACAACAGTGGCTCTCTTTAAACCAGATCTTGACCTTGATTTTAAAAACAAATTTAATCAAGTGAAAACCAGATTTACCTGTTAAACAGATTTATTTACAAGCTTAATGAAGTTAATTTGCAGTTACAAAGCGACTGAATAAAATTTCTTAAACAAGGACCATAATTTTTTAGATTTTTCTTTTTTCTCTTTTTTTGCCAGAATTAGGCTAAAAAAGTATAATTTTGGACGTCGTTAATTTTGACAGTTACTCAATTTGTCACAGACAATCTGCCAGGAAAATGACGTTTTTACCTATATTCAGCATTTAAATGCGCTTTATTCAGATTTTGAAACTAGGTTTGAGAATGTTTTGAACATTGTTATACAATGTTCATGTAGGTAATGAATTCATATGGACATATTGAAAAAAAATGTCAGATTACAAGAGGAACTGATGATTGGAATAGGCATTAACGAAGACCTTAAAGAAATTTAGAAACGGATGTCAGCAATTTTGTTTTTAAAAAAGTTTCTTAAGTTCTATAAACATCGTACTTCTCTACAATTAGAAATTAACATTTAGTAAAGTAAGTAGTTTTACACCAGTTGTCAAAAAAACATTCAAGAAAAATTCATGTACGCCAAACCGAAAAACATGGCAAGGGGTCTATGAAACAAAAAAGTTTGGGAAACTCTTCATTTCCACAGGATAATGAAGGAATCGTGCCCTGATAGACTAACTGCTTATTAATGTCACACTCTGAAGCAATACTAAGGCTGTGAAAAATAGTTGCAAAATCAATCAATTTGAAGTTATATTTATTTACAATTGGTTACAATTACAATAATTACGGACGGACTACGAAATTTTCCGTCACGGTCAAGCGGTAGGGATGACACTTGAGCTGACACTCTGCTCTCCAAACTTTCCACACCATACCAACGTGAGGATTTAACCCTCGATGGATGGTCATCAGCTCCTCAACAAGGCGGATTTTTAGTGCTACCAGGCTCGAACCCATGATTCGATAGAAACAACGCTGG
>BMAV01001880.1:241343-268206 GCA_019973955.1 Trichonephila inaurata madagascariensis
GTATTTAAATAATTTGTTTTGTCAAAATGTCCTTAAAACAATTTTATACATGTATTCTAATCTAAGAGACACTAAGCACCATGAAAATTATCCATTTATGCACTTTTTTAAAACCACGGTTCCGAACGTAGTCGGATACCTTAAATGGGTCGGACACAAGATTGGATGACTATTGAAACCACTAAAAGAATCTTCTTAGCGAAACCATTTGGCTCACTTTGAAAAAAGGAGACCAAAACTTGGGTGGATTGATAGCAGGGGAAAAGATTTAGAAAATATTAAGGCTATAAATTGGATTACCTTAGTTAAGAACAAAACACACGAAATGCAATTTTGAGGAAGGCCCGAGCTGTCATGCTGAAGAATGTTTAATTCTATTATGTGAATTACCTATGTATGTCAGTTAGTGTAAGCTTTTAGGACAAATCTCATTAATTACAACTAAAATGTCCCATATCATTATGCTGGTCAGTTATAGTGTTTCTTAATTGGTTTTATGATTTAATTATATTGTACACTTTAAAATTTATTTAAAATATACTTGGCAGTGTGAATTGGTGTTGTGTATGAGCCACAGTTAGGAGACCTTTGGACTAGCTGTCCCTGAATGTTGCTTGCTGGCTGTTGATTTGAATTAATGTCACTAATGAATTACATAAGGACTATGTATTGGCAAAGGACAAACTTGTCAAAGATGACACGAGAGTCAGTACCTCATTTTCCTGAATCCATTTTTAACCATTTGTGAACTTTGAGGTGTAGATACATGTAAAGTCTAACTGTCCCCATTATTCTGTACTATGATTTTTGAGCTTGTGATTCAAATTGTACAACACAAAACGTAAACCTTGGATGAGGTATATATGTGAGGAAAAAAATGGTAGGTAGTAAAAAATATCAGATTTTTTCTTCTTATTCCCTTACATACAACTGATAACTATTTTCTTGAGGTTTGAGAAGCAAATCACAGACAATGCGATGACAATTTTTTTTCTGTGAGAACATGAAGAACCCATATGTCGAGCTTTGAGATTAAACCTATGCTTTTCAAGTGGCCATGGCAGTTGAATTCGAAAAATTTAACCTCTCAGAGATCTCACAAGTTGTTATACATCGATTTACGTCGATTAATGCTTTTATCATGTCTTTACAGCTTCAACTGGCCTTCCAGAATGTGATGAATCTCCAACATCAAAAATGCAAGATCAAAATTTTGCAAACCAGATTTGGCACTGGCGTACTGTCAATACATCTTCTTCATACACATCAGTTATAATTTTTTTTTACTTGAATAGCATTTTTATCTTTTCAATAGTAAAAGGGTAAAATATGCCGAAAATGCTGCTTTTCTCATTCCATATTTGAAAGGGCAGTAACCAAAAACTATTGAATAGAATCCAATTGATTTTTTCACAAGTAAGCCTTGCTATATCAGCTCTCAAAACATATAATGATTATGCGGTTTGTGAAGTTGGGCGTGAAAAAATATAATGAAATCCGCCATCATGAAAAAACAAAATTACTTTCCAAACAACACAATATGTAGTTGTTGCTAAATCCCTGATTGTTCAGCAATGATATACAATCTCCATGTGTGAATTCAAAAATTTCTAGAAGCAGAAGAAGGTTTTGATGAACCTTGTCCTTTTTAAAATCCAAAACAAATCAAGATGTGGGCAGGGGAGACAAGCTCTTAATAACATCATTGGCACTCCGGAATACCTTCTGACCACTGCCATAGCTAGTGTTGAGTAGGCCCTGTATCAAAATTCCTTTGAGGCCCCTTTTCAAATATGACAGCCCTGTTAATGGGACTGTAGTTACACATGTTGGGGTCCCATATCATTGACATGGCTGATACAATGGTAGCTACACCCCTGCTTCTGACCCTGATGAAAAGTAAGAGCTTTTATATAGCTGCTCACAAAGTGCGAGTGAGTGAGTGAATATTAATGTCACACTATTCAGCTACACGATGGCTTTTGGTGACGGACCTCGTAATTTTGAGTCACGGTTAAGTGACAAGGACGACACCTGAGCTGGCACCCCCCTCTCCTAACTACCACACCAACGGGAGGACGTTTGTGCTCTTGACAGATTTAATATGCCTCGCTCCCCTACACGGCGGGTCTTTAGTGGTACTGGGCTCGAACTTGTGACATACCAGCCACGATCCAATACCTTGACCACTAGGCTACTGCGGAAAAACAAAGTGCGAGAAGGCAGTCTGATATTTCCTAGGCATAAGCCTGAATGAACCTCCCAAATTTCTTTAAAAGTACTGAAGGAACGAAAATTCGTTCTGGGTACCTTCCGTTCCGAACGTGAGTACTTAACCGATCACGCCAAAACGATCGTCTTCGCGTGATGTTGGTACTAGTTCATATAGATATCACACCGCCACATACTCCCCTGCCAATGTTTCGGCGAATAGGCGAACAAACGATACCATATTCGTGGCGAGCATGTAAGCAGTTGCGTCACTAGGTGGGTTGCGTCATTCGTGCGTGATGGCGTGAGAATTGCTTCATTTGTGAGAGACGACTTTGTTGAGTAACGGCTTATTTGCGTCAATGTTTGACGGCTTGGTTGCTTTTGCGGTGGATAGATGGCGCCACGACTGCGGCGCATGAAGGGTGTGGTTCCTTTGCACGGCCAGGGTCACCAATGAAGGATGAAGGTTCGTTCTGGGGACCTTCCGTTACGAACGCGAGTACTTAACCGATCACGCCAAAACGATCGTCTTCGCGTGATGTTGGTACTAGTTCATATAGATATCACACCGCCACAGTACCAAGGATGACCAGAAGGAGTTCTTCCAAGTTGATTGAGATCAATCTTCTTAAGGGACTATAATTCGCTAAACGCATGAGTCCCAGTAGGGCTTGCCCCCTCCTCAGCCACGACCCTGGCCAAGAAATCGACTTTCTCACTACCATCAATTCCCCACATGGGACAGGACCACTGAAAATGTACACTATGTTTAGAATAAATCCGATAAAGATGATTTCAGATATCAAGGCTAGTTTGGTCCCCAATAGATGTCTAATTGGAAAGATGCTGAGATGAAGCAAAGCTATCAATCAGAGTCCAAATGTTTTATGGGGGAAGTACGTTGGGAAAATTTTCTCTGGGTAGGGTTACCAAGAGAAAAGAAAGGGTTACCAGGATGAAGGCCATGCCATTATGCTCAGCTAAAACAGACAGGCACCTGGGGCTAAGTCAGTCTTCTCCCTTTAGGTATCCCTGGCCTTAGGGACAATTGAAGTTGCTCCTTTCCCTGGATAGGTCAATATTGGAGTATGGTCTCCCCATCTATGCATGTGCTTTTAAATTTAATCAGGATCCAAATTGTAACTTATCCAATAAAATATAATAGTACATTTCCTAATATTATTTATGAACATTTAACATTAAAGTGTCAGGACATTTTCAAATTAATTACAATGACTTTTAATAACTGTTCTCTTAAGTTCTTAATGCAAGATAATTCCCAAATTAAATCATACTAAAACATTATTGAGAGATAATAAGATCAAAAATCCAAATTTTTGATCAGTTTTTAGATTGTAGCTTATTGCTATTAGAAGGGGTTTCCAGAGTGCATGTGAAACCAAGGTTCAGTTTCAAGGCATTTAGATTCTGACTGACAGCAGAGCTTCCATACAACATCTATCCAATTGGACATCTATAGGGGACCAAACTAGCCTTGATAACCTTAATCTTCTTGATCAGATTTCTTCTAATGATTGTGTACATTTTCAGTGGGTCCCATCCCACGTGGGGATTGATGGTAATGAGAAAGCCAATTTTTTATCCAGAACTGCAGCTGAAGAGGGCCCTACTGGGTCTTACATTCAGTGACTTATCCTCCTTTAAGAAAATTGAACTTCATCATCTTGGAAGAACTCCTCCTAGTCATCCTTGGTACTTCAGAAGAAATCCAAGAGGTTCATTCAAGCTTTCTAAGAAATACCAGACTGTCTTCTCATGCTTTGTGAGCGGCCATATAAAAGCTCTCACTTTTCGCCAGGGTCAGAAGATATTTCCGGAGTGCCACTAGTGTTATTCCAAGCTGGTCTCTCCTGCCCACATCTTGACCTGCTTGGATTTTAAAAGGGACGAGGTTCTTCTGGACTCTTTTGTGTTTTTTAAATTTGATTTTTTTGTGGATTCATGAAGAATGTCTAGCATTGCTAGACAATCTGGGATTAGAAACAACAAAATATAATTGAACGGGAATTTAATGACATGTTCAGTTTTATCACAGCCAGCGAATTCCTCTGACTTTAAAAAAATGGTTAAATCAGACTGTACGATTGCTTATAATTTTGCACTTTGAATTAATAGATGGGCTATAGCCAACTGATCTTGAAATTTGGAACCATACTCCAGTATAAAGAGGACAACCTTTAAATTAGTACCCCACTCTAAACAGCATGAGAATTTGAACCCATACAGATTGAACATACATCAGTCAATCTACAAAATGGACCTTTAGTGGCATTAGGATTTTAACATACAATTTAATGGAAACAATGCCAGTCATGAGTTAAAAACTATGAACACTTGGGTACTGTAGCCCCATCGTGTTTCTGAAGACGAAGTTATATAACGTAAGCATTAGAATCACTAAAGATTAAATTGTATCTTACATTACTTTTTCACACGTATTTGTTCCACCGGGAAAAAAACCTGCAAACTATGTTTCTGAAATATTTTTAAACAAGTTCATAGTTAACATTTTAACAAAATTTTAAAATATGAATTTGACTTGTGTTTCTTAGAGAACATAATGAATTAGAAATTAAATTCAACACATTTTTTGCAGGAGCTGTATAATGTGTTTACAAAAAAAGGAAAGAAAAACTGTCTTTCATAAAAAAAAATCTGCTGATGAATAGCAATTAAAGAGTAAGACTTAATTAGAATATTTCCACATCTCAATGTATCAGAGTTACCAAAAGATAGTTTGCCAAAATAAAATTGTTATCCACATGAAATTCGAGAGAAACACCACAAAATCTTTTTAACACCCTGTTCTAAACTGCAGCCTCACACTTTAAAAAACATACATAATGTTTTTGCAAGCTCTGTGATACATAGGAATCTATAAAAAGAACATATTGAACATCTTACTCCAAACTGTTGTAAATGAGATAATATGAGGTCAAAAGAGTGAAATATGCTCAATACAAGTACCACTATTTCCTCTACATTTAAAATACCCTCATAAACATATCAGATATTAAAACAAAATCCAAAACCCAATTAAAATTACTTTATTTGCACTTTTATTAAGCTTCCAAATTCCTAACAAGTTCTTTTAAATTTTTTAAAAAAGTATCCTAAATCATTTTTTTATAATAACTTCATTGGAAATAGTTAAAGAATTGAGCAAAGTGCCTGAATTTAAGAACTGAACTAAAAAGAAAAAAAATTTGTAATATGGGAATTGAACAACTAATTTAATCTCTGGGGAGACTGTCTTTTTAAATTCAATATTGTGAAGTAATAATCTATAGTATGATTATTTCTTCACAGAGAAACAATATAAAATTTATCATGAACAAGAGACTTCCATATGACTTTTTTACATAATTCAGATAATATTCAAAAACTGAAAAATAACTTCTCAAATGTTGTGCAAACTTAAATATAACTTTACACAAGATGATATTGGGTACTTTACATTTTAACACCATGCCATTGTTATCAAAAAAATTTTCATCAAAATTTGTTTGTGTCAGAATATGCTGTAGTAACTCGGAAAATTTTTGAAGATAAATCATTCACAAACAGTTGATCACAAGCGATAAATTTGATGAGGTTCACAGCATACACACACTCATTACTATTATGATTGTTGAAAGCACTTCCTTTAAAAATAAAAATGATTTTTTTAAAAAAAATAACAGAAGATGTATATCAATTGTCAATCGAGAACAATTTACCTCTTTAGCCATTTTATGTACAAAAATGAATTCAGAAAAAAATTAAATATTATCAAAAAACCTGCAAAGAAAATTGTAAGAAATCAGACGAATTTTCCATATTGTAATCTTAATCTCATAAGTCACATAGCAAATTGCCTTTTATGAGAATATGAACAGTTATTTTTATCTAGCTTATTGATGGTTTTCTGTGTGATTGAAATATTATTTTAATAAAATAAATTTATTGTTTTCATATCTTTACAATGCTGTTTAATCTAAGAAATAATATTATGCAATAAATTACAGTTTTGATATACAAAATTTGTTTCAAGAAATTTGTTTTTTTACAAGTGAACTTTGAATCCAACCCTATGTTAGCTACAAGTTACTATATTAGATACATTATCTAAGAAAATCATTATATCTACATTTTGCTAAATTATTCTTTTAAATAACATTGACAATATAAGTTAAACAACAAATGAAAGAGGATAAAAATTACAAGCACACACTATTTTTAGTCAACAATGATATCTAATATAAAAGAAGTAAAAACATACCTCAAGCAGCCAGCTACAGCATTCCTAACAGCCAAATTTTTATCAATCAACAATGGTGAAGCTATTTTTATAAAATTTTCTTTAAGAAGGGAAGTAACAAATGTTTTATTATTAGCTAAATTTGCAACAATAACAGCTCCTGTCTCTCGATCTTCAACCCGTCGACTTTGTATCTACAAAATGAGAACAGACATTTTATCAAGAGTAAAAAGTGATTTGATATATTATTATTCAGTCTTAACATAATATGAAGTAGAAAAGAAAAATGTAATCTTTAAAATAAATAGGTTGAATGTTTCAAAAATTAAAGCAAAATCTTATTAGTAAACCTCTATTCTACAACTAAAAAATTAAATTTAGAGAACTTCAGTATTTATCAAGTATAGGGAACCAAGATAAACAAGCCAAGTACAAAAAATAATGAATTCTGTTCTTATACCAGTTGTTAATATCATAAATAAGTGACACTGTTTTAAAATACTGTGGCTTATATTTGTTACAGTTAGCTTGATTTTTTTATGTTATACTGTTAGCTAGAATTTTCTTTCATTTTGCTACAATGATGACAGTTGAAGTTGCAGATGAATGTAGATGAATAAACTTTTTACCTTAAAAGTTTTTTTGATCAAACAGACAATATGAATGGAATGAATAGGTCATTGGCCTAATAATGTTTATATAATGAATTAATTTTTAAAAATTTGGTATTATGTTTACAGAAGTCTTACACTTTATTTATTATTTGAGTGACACACTTACCTTGATGTCATGTGAATGGCAAAATGGATTTTAACCCACAAACAATTGTGGATTGATAATGCTGCAGACAATTATAAAATTACCAAATTTCATGCTGGTGACAACCGAAAAACAGTTGCTTGCCCATGAATAACCAATAAATACCAAAACTTAAAATTGAGACTAACAGTGAATTTTGTATTATTGAAATTTCATTATGCATTGTAAAATCTCAATAATATTTATTCAAAGTCAATAAAATTAGAATTTGAAATGAATCTTGTGAGGGTTTCAAGGTATTTTATTCTTTCTTTAGAGTTATTTTTAAATTTAAATTTCATTTCTGGATGAGAGAATGCACAGTCGGACCTCCATTTTATGAGCCTCTATTTTACAAATTTCTCTGAGAACTTTTTTCTGAAACCAAGAATGTTTTCAGATCTTTGTTAAATAACCTCCCAATAGTGAAATATATTTTCAATTAAATGAACTTTTTCTCTAGTGATTTGAGTTTTTTTCCTCTCCCTATTCATAAAATTTTTCAGGACATTTTAAATTATTCTCTTTTAACACATTTTGTGATGATTAATGATCTTGAACAGGTTTTAGCAGGTGCCTAACTCACTGGGAGAAAAAAAATTGCTGTAATTCTGTGCATTTAATTTTTTTAAACAAAATTAACAGACTTTATCAATAATTAAATTTAAGGACTCATATGGTAATGTATGCTTTAAATTACAGGTTATAAAATAATGTATGTTTAAAATTACTTGTAGGCATAAATTAAAAAGTGTCATTAAAATTCATTAATTATAGCAAAATTATTTTTTAAAGTTGAAAATACAGTGCATTCCTAGACAATGTTTTTTTCTTTGCTTTCCTTGCAGATTTCTTTTTAATGGGAAAGATAGATAATTAATTTACCAAAAATGGTGCGGATAATTACTTTTTTTAATAATATATAGTGTTTATGAGTCGAAAAATTTGTTTTATTTGGTTTATAAAGCATGTTGAAAGATGAATCTCTAAGAAATTTTCCACATAACAAAACTTTTTTTCAAGGTTTAGCAACTTCATTAACCCTCTAAGCGGTCTGCACTTAGTCTTGCCATTCTGGAGATGCTTCAAAAATGCACCGCACATATTTTTTTGCTTTCAGGTGGGGTTCTCAAAAGCGGTTGAGCCGTATTTTTAAGAATGCGGCTCGGCCGCTTTTGGGAATCTTGCTTGAAGGCAGAAAAAGCATCTTTGGAATGGCATCTCTTTTACGTGCAGACCGCTTGGAGGGTTAAATAGAGGACTTGACTGTATAAACAATATCTAGAAAAAATTATACTGACAAAAAGCTGTTAGCTTCGAGTATTAAAAAAATAAACATTTCAGACAGATAGAAAGTTTCAGAAAAGATCTATGAAATCCTTTTAATTTATTCACAATTTAGTTTTGAATTTCAATCAAATATTTTCGATAGTCAAACAAAGAAATGTGCGAGAAATGAAAAACTCAAAATTAATCAACTGTCAAAGAAAAGTTGTATATTCACTCCCCAGACCCTCTATTTTTCACACAGGCACACAGTATATAGGGAAGAAGTGTGTGAGTGATATTAACATTAACATTGCATTCTAAAGCTATACAGATGATGAACCTCGTAAGTTTGAACAATGGTGAAATGATGAGGACAACATCAAAGCTGGCAACCTCCTCTCCTAACTTATACACCAGATCAACAAGACATTTGAGCTTTTGACATATTTAACATGCATCAGCCCCCTCTGCACAGTGGGTCATCAGCGGTGTTAGGTTTAAACTCATCGCATACCAGCCACGAGTCTGTTACCTTCACTGCTACACTACCAGGGCTGATGTGTAATGGAGGAAAAGAAAAGGCATGAATAAGTAAATCCTTTGCAAACATTTTTATGCTCACTATATTGCATTCTAAAGCTTTCAGAATAGTTTAACAAATAGTAGTGCAATGCAAAGGTTCATAATTCAGAAAGGCATATACACCCAACTCTTATTTTACATTGTTTGTTTTTTATGAATCCCAAAAAAATTTAGAGATTTGTGCCCTTTGGATGAGAACAATTTAATCGAATTCATGACAGTTTACGACAATAAAGAAGTCAATAATGAGGAAGTTGAGTGTAAAGCTCAACTATTATCAGCTGATTTAAGTTGCAAGGGCTGATTTGCTAGAAGTATGAAATAACATTCTCTTACTCATGACCTTGACGTACAGTGTGCATTAAAATTTCACATAATCATAAGTTTTGTGTAGCAGGATAGCAAGAATTATGTAAGCAACTTGAGAAACCATAAACATAGCCATTAATAACAGATTTTGTAATGATGAACAAAACCAACCAGGGCAGTTAAAAAATCAAAAACAAATTCATTTCAATCAAAACCAACAGTAGTACTAGACACATCTATTGATGATAGCATTTTTGATTCAGTTTGTAATAAATGTGCATGATTGTTATAAAGTAGCGATGAATAGTTGTCTGTTAGTAGTTTTATTCCTAATTTCAATTTGAAGTCTTATATGTTGTATGTACTAATAGACTGAATTTTCACTGCACCCTCATCTTAATTTCTTTTATAAATCTGAATAACATGGATTTTATTATTACTCTTTTTGCATGGTTTTTTGTGAAAATACTTAAAGAGTTTTATCATTTTACACAATTTTTTAAAGTTGTGGAGAATATCTATAAACTTACCATGTGTCAAAGAATACATGTGACATGTCTTTGTAAGTTAAGTATTTACTGTGTAAGAGTGTAAGAAAAAATAAAAGAGTTGGGTGTATATACACACACACAGTCGACTCTTGTTAATTCAAGCCGTCAATAATACGAACATCTCGCTAATTCGAAGTATATGTTTAATTCCAAGAAAAACTCTTCATATTTTGAACTAAAACAATACGTTTTGGTACACTCAATATTTCGAAGAAAAATCTGAGAATTTCGAAGACCACAACAGGCGATAATTCGAAGTTATCTTATAAAACTGTAGACAATTCAAACACTCACTATCATGTAGTCCTGTAGCAAACAGGTTGGAGATTACAAGTTTTGTATGGTCTTGTCTCTGCATGTTTACCCTGTAATGTAGCCCTTTTGATAACCATTTGTCTGCTACCCCTTCTTAGTGTTTTTCAGTTTCTCAGGTGAAAACACTTTTATTGCTTTCCTTCTTCAAGTGGACAATAGCCGATTGCACCTGTTGTCAGCCATCCATATCTTTGGTTTGACACAAGGTCTTACTACGCATGGCTCGGAAAGGATAGTCTACTATTGTGAAGAAGAGATACATAGGATTGTGTATTTTGCATCAGACTGACATTACAATTTATGGCTCATTTACACGACTTACAGCATGTGCACCAAATAGGACATGGGCCAGACTGGACCTATATTCTAAATTAAAAATATTATTTTACACAAGTTGTGTGATTCACATTCGCTACCTGTTAATTTCGATAAACCTTGGGCTACTACTTTACACCTCACCTAAGTGTCCCCTTATCACACAAAAGGGAATATCATGTCTCTTTTTAAAAAGTACAAATGTATAACCATATCTGAAAAGCAAAAATTGATAGAATCAGTATAAAAAGCTGAGAGGAAAGTCGATGTAGCCAAAGCATTTGAAATCCCACTGAGCTCGTTCTCCACTATTCTGAAGTATAAGGAGAAAATCGTTAGTGCATCTTTGAGTAGAGTGAGAAAATGTGTTAGTTAAGGTAATTTTCCATGTCTAGACAAATATTTAGTTAAATGGATGAGACAGTGTCAAGGACAGAATATATGCAGGTGGGTGACTTTTTAGTAAAGGAAAAGGTTAAAGCATTCGTCAAAGAATTAGGAATCGAGTTTTCAGCTAATGAGGGATGGCTTACAAATTGTAAGAAAAGGAATGGAATAGTCTTAAAAATTGTGTATTCTCTTTTTTTTTAAGATAAATGCACTGAGCACAATAATGTACCACCTTTATCAAATGTGGAAAAAAACTCCACTTTAACATTTGATTTCACAAAAAATTTTTCACTCCAAACTGAACCTCAATACTTCAGTCACTCAACCAAGGTATCATACGTAATTTTTAAACTTTTTATCAGTGTGAAGTTGTTAAAAGCATTTTGGATAACCTCGAAAATTCCCAGATAGTAACTATTTCTACTTTAACAGCTTTGATCATAATTGACAAGGCTTGGAGTGCTGTCAGTCCTTTGACAATTCAGAACTGTTTTAAAAAAAAGTCGGGCTTACCAATGCCGAATCTGGTTGATGTACACAATACATTTATGGAATGCATAACCATTCCTTTGGAAAGATCTCCCAATACAAGATTTGACATTTGATGACTACATGCAGGTTGACGCGGACATGGCCATACAAGGAACCCTACCTGACACTGAAATTATGGCTCTGAACCACAATAACACTGAAAGTGATGAAGACGAATCATATAAGTTGGCTTCAATAACTCTAACAGAAACTAAAGTGTCACTAAACAAACTTTGCAACTTTTCCCTTCAAAATCATGTTGATGCAGATGTTTTCAAGTTTCATTTATTCTAGAAAAATCTGCCAAAATTAGATTAAATGCCATAAAACAAAAAAAGGAAATTTTTTTTTGTCAAAAAAAAATTAATTATGCAGAGTATGTATTCATTTAATATTTGTTTTTAATACATAAATATATTCTTTTAATACAGGACTTTTAACTTAACTCAATGGCGTAACAGCCCATGAGAGCCAAGGCCTACAAAGCCCAACTCAGTATATGTGACCTTGGGCCCAGAGGTGCATGAGCAGATGTTCCGGCTTGGTGGTCAGCTTGACGCAAAAAAAACAGTGTTAAGTTCCCAAGCAAAAGGTTGAAAGGCTGAGTCAACTTTGCCCAGTTTGGGATTTGAACCTCAGACCTGAGGTGTGGAAGCATGATGCACTAACTCCTCAGCCACTGGGCTTCACAGAACTTTTAACTTCTGTATAATATTTATACTGCTTAATATGTACTTTTTAAAAATACTTTTAAAATAATTTTATACATATGTACAATTGCTGTTTTATTACATAATTTCAAATTTAAAAATGTCAGAAAAAAATTTTCATCTATTTTGGGAGTTGTTTTCTACCATCCTGATAGTTCGAATTTTTCATTTGTCCCACCAACTTCGAATTATCAAGAGTCAACTGTATATACGTCTAGGACAGTTAACACAACAGCTGAGTGAGACATATACATATGCCTGCAGCAGTTAACAGGTTAATATCCACATTTAAAAAAAATAGTTAGGAACATTATCAATACCATACTTAAATTATCAAAATTAGATATTATCAAAAACTCCTGGTATATCATTTTTAACCATTTATTTACTCTAAAAGCTCTATGTAAATTTTAAACTTTTATTATTACAGAGTCTTAAACAGTTTATTATGAATTTATGAATGTTTATTAATGTTGCATTTCATAACTACAAAAGGTCTACTGAAACCTGGTAATAGTGATTCACTGTTAAATGACAAGAATAACACCAGAGTTGGAACTTTTGGTACTTACGTATTATTGCAACCTATTGGTGACATTTTATGAAACAAAGCACATGGTTGCTAATCCAGTGTGTACAATGCATAAAAATTTGGCATTACCAATTTGATCAGTTATTAATAGTTGGCGATTGTTGCAATATGTAAGTACTGAACTTTTCATAAAATTTCCACACTCCACCAGCAGGAGAATTTTGACTTTCAGATTTTTTTACACAGTGGACCTTAACGAGCAAATTAACTGCCATTATTACTATACTATTGCAACCTCATTAGGTTACAAGGAAAATTTTTATCTTAACTACTTTATTAATACATATACAATAAGCTTAACGCTGATTCGGTTTAGTGCTCTTTTATTTCAACACAGGGATTTCCGAAATTGCTTGCAGAACTACGGGGATTCCTCGAAACTGTAGGTTTCAAAATATGTACTTAACATATCTGAAACAGTGTAGTTGTGTTTCTTGTTTGGTGCGGTGCTGTACGGACGCATTTTTATCATTTGGAACATTTGTTGACATTATTGTAAGTTTAAATTTATATAATACTATAACAATTAATACAGGGACAAATATTATGATCTTTAGTTTTTATCATGGGTGATAATGAAAAACAATAAAAGAAAGCAACCAGAAAAAGCATTTCACTGTAAACTAAAATGCAGGGGATTAGAAGATTAGATTCTGGTGAACGTCAACCTCAAATTTGTGCTGCATCGAATTTGGCAACTTCAACAAAATGCCTTCTTGACAAAAAGGCAGGAAATTGGAAACACAGAACAGATTGAATGATCTGACTTAGAATTTTATTTATTTTTATATGTATGTATTCATTTATATTGTTTTTATTTTTGTAAGAAATAAATGTTTGGTTTTATTTTTATTAAAAAAAAACAATTATTAAATTTAATACCTAACCAATTCTATATCCATCTAACCCTAACCCCATTATTTACATGTTAAGATTGCCTCGTTTAGCACTGTTTCGCATTACGCTCTACTTTGATGGAACGTATCCCCCGAGTTAAGCGGGGTTTTACTGTATATATCAAAGTCTAGGCTTTAGTATCACCCACCCTTAACCTTTCCCCAAAAAAAAAAAGGTATTAACCAATACCTTTTTATACTGAATACTACCAAATTTAAAAATATTACACATAATTCATAAGTTGAAAGCAAACTTGTTATTGAGAGTCATAAAATATGAGTGCACTTTTTATTTTAACATTGTGCTAATTATGTATCACAACAATGTTAGCATGCTTTTAATGTTTACTAGCCATTACAACACACCACTTACGTACTACTTAATTACTAAGTATTCAAAATAACATTGAATCCAGTAACAACAATAGCAAATATGACTTACTATTGAAGTTAATGGCTAAAAATTGACATTTACCTTTAAAAGAACACATTTAAGAGTTTCATCGTCGGCATTAGGATTTAGAATAAATTCTAGTTCGAGTTCTTTCAGACTCGGAATCCCGATGGGATTTGAGCATACAAACTTATGTTTTTTTTCTTTAATTTTCCCCATTATTTACTAACAAAAAAGCGTGAGGGGTATATCGTATGAATCACAGTCACCTCAGAACTTCCACCACATCAAAACACATGGCACACATGAAGCCGAAAGAGATGATAGACATTGCCAATTAGTGGAAAGCTAACTAAATTTGGAAATAGTTTCGTATGAGGCTATGTCACGAGATTTCAAATTGTTACATAAAACTGAATTTAGAGAGGATATTTAATACCTTAATAATATTATTGAAAACATGCACACACTTTTGACTTTTGTTATTGATAAAAAAAAACAACGTATGAGATGGAAAAAGTTTCCATCAGACTTCTTAAGGTAATTGGACCCATAGTCGAGTTGCATTAAAAGAAACAATTAAACCAGTAGTATAATTTCTCAATAAGCTCCAAATTACCTATAAAACTGAAAAGCTACAGCTTATAAAACTAATCTAGTTACAGTATTATAGAGTCCTCATTAACACAAATAGAATTTTTTTCGGTTTTAATATTTTTATGCCCTTTAGTGATTTCTAGACCATTAAGTTAAAAGAGTAAAAACAAAGGGCTCATGATTCTTTTCAATACCAATTTTCTAAAATTATTTACTTATAAAGTGATGAGTGCCATCCTAAATGTCTGATAATCTTGCGGCATGCTAAAGCTCGATGTGACTCTAGATGTGTAGAAAATTTCTTGCAATTTCATATTAAAAAATAAAAGTTGATTCTCCCGTTCAACAGAGAGAACTATGTGCATGTAAATATTCAAAATGAAACTCCTTGTATCAGTTGACTTAAAAAAATACTAGCTGGATGGCCAGGAGTTGAACGGGCTTCTTCAAGTGTTCAACTTTATGCCTTGGAAGATTCCAATTCCCTTTCATTCTGTGATTTCTATATTAATGACATTAAAATACTCTTTTTCGAAGTTTCTTCCACATCTTTCACCTGTCAGGTGAGTTTGTTTTCTAGCCACTTAGCTAGGCGTTGCAAGGGCTTTTTCCGTGGATACAATTTCATCCCAATGGAAATTTTCCCTTTCTCTCTGGACACCAGTATTTCTGTGTGTGTGTGTTACTGAGCGATGTGAGTGATTTCTATATTTATGTCATTTAAATCCCCTTTTCATAAATTTCTTCCACTTTCTTCTCTTTGTCAGACAGGTTTCTTTTTCATCCGTTTAGCCCAGCGTTGCATGGTTTTTTCAAGTATAAAACCCCCTTTTTTCATCGATGGATAAAATCTTTTTTTTTTTAATTTCTATTTTCGATTAAAAATTTACAAAGATAATCCAGTTTTGTTCTCAAGAAAACAGACAATGTACGAATTTATTATTATAAAAAAAATTTAGTCATAAATAATAAAACGCAACATAACTTTAATTCTTAAGAAAATTTTTTTAATTTATATCAATTTTCGTTAAATATTGAATCAAAAAATGTCTACCGTTAGCTATGAAACGACTGCTTTTATCTGGATGTTTAATTTTTCGATTAAATATATGTGACTGAAAAAAGAACTATGGGGGAGGGGGAGTCTAAAAATTTGTTTACATTCCTTGTATAAAAAAAGATTTAAAAGCAAATAGTACTATGTAATAAAAACAAGGCAGTTTTTTCCTATATTTTAAGGTTTTTCAGTAAATTATTTCTCTAAAAGAAAACTATCAGTTGCGATGTATTATTAAAAACTAAGATCGTATAAATTAATTATTTTACACATGAAACAATGAATACTTTCTTAAAATTCAAACTAATAAATTGGATTTGGAAAATTACTGGAAAATTCATTATTTACAATCATTATAAAAGAAAAAACATTCAAAAAGGAAACATCTTTATCTGACAGAAAAATCTTTTATCTGCTTACGTACTCTCCGTAAGTTGTTTTTTCGAACATGCGCTATAAGCGCTCAAACTCGTGTGTTCTGAGGTAGTTTTCCCATGATTAACTATTACAGGCATTGGGCAATTTTTCCAATTTTTTTCGTTGTATTCTAACGGCTCTCCAACACGGAAAAAATACATCTTCTTTAAAAATATTTTATGTATAAAGAAATTAAAAAAAAAAAAAAATTTAATTTAAAAATTCCAAAATCTTTTTGAAGTTGTACAAGATTTTGTTTCAAATTAGCTTGGCAGCGTTGGAAAAGGTTAAAAAAAATGTACCAATCTGCTTGAAAAATAGTTTTATCTTTTTTTAGGAATTCAAATTAGAAAAATTTAAAACATTGTAGAAATTGAGATTTTAAAAATATATTTCAAGTTAATCACATGTTAAAAGCATTTATTTTTTAAACAAAGTTAATTAATACAGTTAATAGAGCAATGTCATGAAATTCCATTTTGGCTGAAAACTGATTTTCGACGCCAACTTTTGTCATTGTTGTAACAATAACAGTGTTACAACAATGCAGACAAATCAAAGTTGGCGCCAAAAACTAGTTTTAATTAATATATTTTTAACTAATTGCTATATCGGACTGAATTGTGAATCTAAGCCATTCTCGAATCCACTTGAACCCCCACAAAAAATGTCATCAAAATCGCTCCAGCCGCTTAGGAGAAGTTCAGACACATACACACGCACAGAAGATTTATATATATAAAGATATGTATATGAAATTGAAAAAAAATATTATAAACAAATAAAATAAACAATTACTAAATAAAACAAACAGATTATAATTTTCTATTTCACTTATATGAAGATTATTTGTTAAAACTATGTAATTAATCGTAATCAAATAAAAGCTTAATTTTTAATAATTATTTATTTATTAATTATATTTTTTCAACCTGATCATAGTAGGAAAATCCTTGTGATATTGGAATAATAAATAAATCAATCAAATTATTGAGTACGTGAAAATAATTTAAAAAGTAAAGCAACATCTACATTATGGAGAGAAAATCCTTTTAGTTTTAAAAAAGGAATAAAAATTCTTTTCTCTCTCTCTCTCTCTCTTTTCTGTACTAAACAATGAATTCATGCGAATTTAATGTGGTACTCTTTTCTTCCCTCTAATTTGATTTATCGTACTTCAAATAATTTTTTCAGTTATGTTGCTTCTCGGTAGTGCAATATAATGAAAGTTATTCGCGCGCTTCAAAACATTTTCCTATTTAGCAAACAATCAGAATTAAGTTATTAAAACAGGAATTTTCATAAGAAAACATGAACAGTAAATATGTAAGAAATTACATATATACATATATAAATCCACTCTTAGTAAGTACCTAATTAGTCTGTAAGGCCATGATCTAACTCTCCACCCACGGGTAACTCAGATATCGCACTTAATTTTTTTTATAAAATAAAAAATTGCACACATATTTTAAGTATAATTAAATGTTAAAAGAATACTATTTCTCAGTAAAATTTATCTTTTTACGTTTTAAAACATCCAAAGTCAACGTTTCTCAAAACGTGGGGTGCACCTCCATGGGACGGGGGGATAATCCTACAAGGTGGGCGCGAGCATATCGAAAATAAAAAATTTAAAAAAATTAACTGGAATGAAATAAAACCAAGTACTTTTTGTCATAATAAACAAAATACACATTTACACTGATATAATTTATATACAGCAGAACGTTGTTTATCCGAATCAATTGGGACCAGACACCATTCAGATACTCGATTGTTCGGATAACCGAACACCGAATGCAATCAATGCAGTATATGAAACGGACGCTATGCGAATATTGCAAATCATCACATGCGGTAAACGTGCTTGAAAAAAAGTAAAGTAGGTGCAAAATGTTGCAATTTTACCTTTATTGTGGAAAATAATCACTTATTTTTCGCTGTACCATTGTACACCTTCGTTTTGACCTTCGAAATCAGCCGAGCTGCCTAATTTCTTGTTAAGTCCCAGAGCTTTTTCGCGCAACACAGGGTCCAATATCGGGTCCCCTTTGCTCCTTCTTTGTGAAAACCACAAGTAGAGTGCACGATCAAGAACAACATAGTTTGCTTCCCTCGTGGTTTTCCTTTTTTTCGAGCCATCTTCTGAGTCAAGATTTGGGGCTGCGGTAGCCCAGTGGTTAAGATATCAGATCATTTCAGGCATGTCATGAGTTCGAATCCAGTACCACTAAAGACCCGCCGTGTAGGGCAACGATGCACGTTAAATCTATCGAGAGCTGAAACATACTCCCTTTGGTGTGGTGTAGTAGTAAGGAGAGGGGAGTGCCAGCTCAGGTGTCGTCCACGTCACTTGACCATGGTTCAAAATTACGTGGTCCGTCGCCAAAAGCCCTCGTGTAGCTGAACAGTGCGACGTTAATATTCACTTACTCACTCACTGAGTAAAGATTTGACGCAAAATTTAAAATTGTTTCTCAGCTTTTTTTATGTCAAAAATTTTTGACTTTCCAACATTACAAAACTGTGCTACAGACGCTCCACTTTCTCCCTTCGCAAGACGGTTCAATATTTTAAATTTTGTCTCTCTGTTCAAGACGTTGTGCTTCCGTTTTGAATTCGAAGCCATAGCAGTTCACAACTCAACAAAAGAGCACGTACACACCCCCTCACTTGGAAAAAAATTGACCTAGTATTCCGCGCAGATGTTTACCAAATCACACAACTGAAATTACCCAAATATCCCTGATCTTGGATGTTCCCGTCACTTTTGGCCTCACACGAAACAACTGTTCAGCATTGCACTGTTCGAAAATGTATTCATATATAGTACTTGTAGTTGACAAAAAAAAAGCTGGTCCAGATATTTGAAGCTCCGGATAATAAATATTTTGATAAACGACGTTCTACAGTATATGATATTTTAAGTATTTAATACATAACTTCTCAAAAATATCAGATTACTAGTTGATTTCCGAGGTTCAATGTGAGCTTTTTATTACGTTAAGTAAAAAATATACGCATTTTTGCGAAATAATTCTTGCATTTAAAATATAATTGCTTTTAGGTGAGATGAAATTCGGTTTTCTTTTTGTGTTAAATTTTCTAGGAACATCTACACGTATCTATATTGTTGCTGGAATATTAAATACATTAATTATTAATATTTTTACGAATTTTGTGTAATGAATGCTTAAAAAATGGTGTAAATAATTTATATCTGTATGTGTAACACGTTAATATTACTATATGTTGTATTTATTTTATGTTAAAATTGTAATATTCGCAAGCAACGCTGTTCCTTACATTATAATGGCGATTCAATGAAAACTTGGCAAAATGTTGGCGATAGAGCAAAGTTGGCATCATTTCTGGTGACAATGTTGGTGACTTGGCGACATTTTTGGCGGTTTGGCGACAATATGAATGCTTTTGGAGAAATTACTGGAGAAATCTAATATCACGATCATGACTTTTGCGGATTTTTCGAGAAAAATCCGTTTATATAGATACTGAGTCGTTCTCCAAAACTGAGTATTGTCTTGACCACGTTGAAAAGTCTACCAGAGATTAGTTCAGTTGTTGAATAGGATAAGCGAGTGCTTGTGAATAATCTTTAACATACTGGTATTTTAGACTGATAGTTGTGTCTGAGTACTGTAGAAGGTTTGAAGACCTGAGATTTATTCTACGAATTTCACTACTGTATCCTGCGTTTCTAAGTATTGTTTTCGGCAGTAATTCCCCCCCCCCTCCGATCTACGTAGAAATATATCTATCATATGATTTTAATAAAAATAGTAATGTCATAAACCTTTAATTCAAAATAGTAATATCTTAAGCCTTTAATTAGCTGTTAATATTATTAATTAACAAAAATAAAAAAGTATTGTATTATAAATCTTTTTATAAGAATTTTGTGACTTGTATATACGTTATAAGAATTCCAAGAAATATTGACGATATTTTGAAATCCCAAAGGTAATTTCGAGCAGAAAGATTCTAAATGACGCCTTTCAATTACTTTTTGAACTACACAAATATGGATGTTTTCAGGCAAAATTGGATTTAAAAAAAAAATGAAAATTCTTCATTTATAATAGAATTATTTTACATGTTACAAAAAAATTAAATCTGACCAACACGCCCGTGCTTTATGTTGCTTATTAATGCTTCGTAATAGTATGAGAAATTTTTGTTATGGCCTTGTAGAATTGTCTAATTAAATTTTTTTTAGAAATGTTTCTTCACATTTTATATATTTTTCTGTATGAAATCTTTCCCTGCCCCCGAAAAAAATTATTTATTAAAGTTTAACTTCGTCTAATATCGTGGAGTAAGAAACAAACTCGGAACACTTTCTAACAGGGAAAAAAAATGTTTTATTACAAGAATAAGTTAATGAGTTTATAATATATGTGTGAATGTTATTCCTCTCACAGTGTGTTCTTAAAATTTTAAAACATTTCATAAATATGCCAATTTTTATTTTTAATAAATAAAGTTAAGTAAAATCTGGCAACACAAAGTTTGAAACAAAGTACAGAATACACATTTCTTTACTGGCCCGTAAAGCACCTAGACAGGCCCTGATGCGTTCGTGAAATTCCATTCTAATTCATTCCTGTTCTTGGCTAAGATTTTCCATTTTGCTACCTTAGTAGTTTTCAAATCTTTTTTCAGGCAGTCAACACTCCTAAGTTTGGATTTTCCTTTTTTCGAGGAAGTGTATGTGTGAGGGGGGGGGGACTTAGGTGTCGTTCTCTTCACTTGACCGAGGCTCAGAATTACGCGGTCCATCGCCAATAGCTCTCTTGTTCCTTTATAGAGGAACCCTGATAAAGATATTAATCTTCCTCTTTTTTAGGTACCCGACTGCTTAGCCAAAAAGATCTTGTTAATGCCTCGATTGTCATTCAAATTTAAGTGTGTGAGTCCTACGCATTTAATTAGAACACACACTGTTGACCATTTTAATTACTAAACCAAGAAGGAAAGCAAAAAAAGAACTTTACTTACTGTACGAATACAGAATAGTGAGAATAAAACATGATTAAGTTTTTAGACATTGTAGAGGTACTAAGTCTGAAATAAGTATAGACAACTATTATTTCTGGCAGCTAAAATGGATCCAACCGGGCTAGAGACATCGAGTCGAACTAGGCTTTTATGACAGATAAAAGCAAGTCTCTCCACTGCTGCAAGTGCATGCTAAGCTTCATTTAAAGTTGCAGGAAAGTGGTTGCGGCTCAGTTTCGCATTTTTTATTCGCATATTCGGATATTTTTAAATAGGTGAGCTATCTAGAGAATCTGCTGGCTAGGGCAACATACGAACACCATCTTTGTCGAGGTAGATCAGGACACAATGGACCACATTCGATCTTGAATTATCTTGGAAAAAGATGGTGTCATTGAGGTCTTGAAGATAGGATGCATCCAATGGCCTTAATATCTGAGAAATGAAAAACATTGGTTACTCATATTAAGGACCATGTGAACAAGATGTACCCAATGGCGGTCTATTTCATCTCACAAGGTGCAGGGCCAATATGACGATACCGAATGCAAGCAGGTCATGTACGTTTCCTTCTGTGCTTCCAGACATGAAAACGTCCTCCATGATTCTGAACGCAGAACCAGGATTAACCTGAAACTACGACGTGGTGTCTTTCCCGTATCTAGTTTTAGCATTCAGCGCAGTCGGTTTGCGTGTTTATGCTACATTGTCAAGGGATCAGTTGCATTACAAAGAATCCTTGCTGATCCAGACATTGTCGCTCTGATAATGCAGATATTTGTTGTGTTGAAAACAAGCTTGCTTCCTGACTCAAGCTCCGTGATGTGGCTGTATTATTCTGCAAGGCTGATCCGACAACTTGTCTATCCTCTCTGGCGTCATTTTGTGTGGGGAGGGGCGCTAGGATTCTGCGTAGCGTTCATTGTGATCTCAATCCTTATAACCATGACATTCATATGGTTCTTACGTCAACCGAGTTCTATTCCAGGACTAAAGAATTAATATGTAGAACTTGGGTTGTCCCTACTGTACATCCATGGTACTTTCAAAAACACCCTGGATCCGCCATATCATTCAAGGGTTCCAGATCTTATCAGACGGCATTCTCGTGATTTTCAACTGTTCACCTGAGGTGCATGAATTCTGAAGGTGTCAAAAGAAGCTTCCCAAATTGCACCAAGTGTGACATCAATCTTTTTTTTTTCCTCAGCACATTCTGCAATGCCTGGAGGTTTTCTTGTGAGGAGGCTATTGCTTCCCCCTGCTGTTCTTAGACTTTGTGCAGATTTATGGGCTCATGGATCTGGTCTAGTGAAACTAGACCAGATAGGGATTAGTCCCACCACCACCATGACATTCATCGGATTCTAACCAGTGTGAGTATCAATATCGGGGAACGATAATTCGCGCTCTCGATAGTTTATATTGTAGATTGTTTTGATTTAAGGATTTTAATTCAATTGTGTATTTAAATATGCTTTCAGATTAAAATACGGTTACACCAAAAAATGTATATAAAATGATTTAACAAGGAACATAAAGTGATTTCCAAGGAAAGACACACAAATCCGAGAGAAAAAAAATACACAACAGTAAATAAAATAGAAATAATTTAATGTTCACTGGGCTGACCGGTACCATTTGATCCACGGACCGGTACCGGTTCGCTGCGAAGGGGGGGAGCACTGATCTATTGGACAGTGCTACTATATAAGTGCTAGTTTATTTAACATATGAAGAAAATATATTAGTTATGGACAAATAAACCGTATAAAACAATTTATTTTGCATGTGCTCTTGACCAAGTGACAGAAATTACTGCAATATTTAAAAAAAAAACAAAAAAAACGACGTGGTAACCGAATTGTCAAGGTCGCGAACTCATGTCCGGTGTTCTCTAGTCACGAGTTAGAATGCCATTGAAGACTCCCTGAGTAGAGGGGCTGATGCCCCTCGAGGTGGTTATGTCATGGCCCAAAGTCTTCACGTGAGCGTGGTGAGGAATGCGTGAGTGATTGAATATTTACGTCACATTGTTCAGTTACTCGAGGGCTTTTGGCGATGGACTTCGTTTGAACCATAGTCAAGTGACGAAGAAGACACCTGAGCTCTGGCACCCCTCTCACCTAACTACAACACCACATCAAAGGGATTACTGTAAAATCCGGCGTATAACGCGTACTTTTAACACAAAAAATAAGATCGAAATTTACTGGTGCGCGTTATACGCCAGGTGTAAAAATGAGAGCTTTAAAAATAGTAAAAAGATCAGCATAGAAAAAAAATTAGACCCATATATATCGAAATACTGTTTATTCAAAAGAAATGACATTCCTAATGAACTTAAAGGGTTGTAGCTCTAGAAGTACACTATTTTTTTTTTCTAAAACATGTGATAATACCTCAAATAAATGACTTTAAAAATAAAAACGTTGTACACGCGTATATTTAGGTTTCTTCGTAAAAAAGGGGGTGCGCGTTATACGGTGAATATACCTAAAAATTAAAAATTACAGCGTAAAAGTCTAGGTGCGCGTTATACGCCGGATTTTACGGTACGTTGGGCGTGTAGGGGAAGCTTGGAGATGGGATGATAGCTTATCTGCCGTCCTTGCTCTATCCACGACCTTCGCACTAACAAATCCTCTTGGGGAAGCTTTGGTCCTTAAAAAGTATTTCATTAAAACGCTCCCGCTAAAGACGAGAACGTAAACATGTAAATTATGACTACTATATAAAGTCTAGGCTTTCAAGTTAGAAAGGGAGATATAGGGTAGTCTGTTAGCGGAGCAGTGATTAATCAAATTTAAAGTGTAACTCAGATATTCAGTATTTGATAATTGTTATAATTAGGGTGACGATTTGTCACTGGACATTGGATATAGATCACATAGCTAGGAAGGCAGTGTACTTGAACCAGAAGTAAGTGTTACTGGTAATTAAAGTCTTCTCATACTTCGCGTACCTCTTTAATTATCAACATATTGCTTTAATTGGGTGCATCTCTTGGTTTTTATTAATCAAACTTGTGTTGTTGTTTGTGCTGCAAATAAAGCAAGTAATTTTGAAATGGCAAATCTTCCTTCCCTTTCTCCCACATCTGTAGGTACGGAAGCGAGATCCTTACAACTTGATCACGGCTTAAAACTACAAGGATTGTTGCCAATAGCCCTACTATAGTTTCAAAGGGCGACATATAATAATAAATAATAAATGCCCACTCTCTCGCAACATATTTACGTATTATGTATTTAACCCCTGATATATTCTTCGTGAATGTAGATACTAATCCAATTAAATGCTAAAAGTTACTAACTTTCAAAAAGTACTTTAAAAATATAATTGGATATCTATATCTACTGTAGCTTTATGTTATAAAAGAAGCTTAATAAATTATCTCACAAAAACTTTTTTAAAAATATTGGGGTCAAGTGAAATTAACTATAAAATATAGCTACTTTTCCTGAAAATCAAACTAAATTATAATAATCATTTTTCATATGTATATACAATTTACAAGTAATGAAAACCTTTCGGTATATCAATGAATTTTAAAAATTAAACTTTATTTTGTATAAAGGCTTGTCGCGTCCTGTCGACCGTGGGTGTTGGAGGGATCGAGTGCAGATCACCCTTTTCAATCAACGCAATTTTATTTACTATATCACTTAATAGCCTTAATCAAATTAATTGAGAATGCACTTAAATCACTAAACCAGAGGAGCAATCTGTTCATATAAATTAATTATAAAAGAAATAAGAGCACACACACTTATGTAATCTCCTGTGCGCTCTTGCTTCAATACTTGAATAATATTCCATTTGAATTAACTTTTTGACCACCGGTCACTAACGCTATGTGATTTCTTCCATCTTAACATTCAACCATCATCATGCCTAATGTACGACTAACACTTAAATAGAAACTCTAATACACAAAAAAGCCTAGTCTTCTCTACGGAAAGAGATTTTCAACTGAGACTACAGTTAAAAAGATTATTTTACCCAAGAGGATTAATGGAATTGCGAATAGACTGTTCCAGGCAGCAAGAAATTGAGAACCCAAAATAAACAAACTTATTCAATGAATTTTGCTGCCACACATTTCTTCAAATCTCAAATGCTAACATCTGTCACTGGGATATATACTTAGATATAACTTATTTTTTGTACAAACTTTGGTCTCGAAGAACTTCCTTTTCAAGAGGATACATTTGGAACATTCAGGGGGGGGGGGGCGCCCGGTTAGGGTTTTCTTTTTCAAAGTCGAAAATAGGAAGATTATCTGTCACTAAAATTAGTTTTAGATGATTCAATAGCGTATTACTTTAGTTTATACTTATGGCTTACGAAAAATTAGATGATTTAATGTTTAAGAGAATCAAAAGATAAACAATTAATATGAACACAATATTTTATTAAAAATGTAATCGCAAATTTTGCGTACGCCAATCGCTCCACCGACGCTGTCAAGCATGTATCAGTACCAGTGGACGCAATTTTGAGCAGTTATTGGAAACATTACACTTCGTGCAGGGGCTTTTATCGCGATTTCTATTAATGTCCTCTTGGGGTTTCTTTGGGCCGAAATGGCAATTCTTTTCAACCAACTCAAGAAGATGAACGAGGTTATGTAAATTAGGAATCATATATATATTGTAAGTTAGCAGAAGAGCGGAGTCTATGTCCGGGTCTATGTCTATGTGCAGAAATGATTGCTAATAAGTGGGGAGTGAAGTCGCTAAGTAGAGAGTTAGCTGTAAAGTGATTCGAGATAAAGTTTAGAAGAATCCTAACTCCATGAAATAGCCTAGCCGTGCCAGAGTACTGACGAACCAAAAGTGGGTTCGAGGCCAAAAGGAACACTGTCAGATTAAAGCCACTTCAGAACAGATAAAGAACGTAGCTTATTACCTAGGATATAGGGGTAAGATAATTTATGTAAGCTGTAAGGAAAGGGCATATATTAGTGATAGAGGAATTAATCGATAAAGTTAGATTCAGTGGTCATGTACGCGACTATTTGGTAAAACGTGTTGCGTCTTCTCATTCTAGATCATCTTACTTAATTATTACTGTGTGTATTGTGTTTAAACTAAGATCTTAAATAGATTTTAGAATGAATGATTTGAGTGGTTCTTCGTTCTTCCCCACAGAAACAGGTCGCGTAGATAATGTAGAACTGAAGTCCCCACGGGCGGGGGCTTCACAACTTGTCAATGACGCTTTCAATAAGCACTTCGACTTTCCTTTCGTCTCTTATTTTTTGTGTTTGTACCTCACCGCGTCACTTACGCTTATACATTCCTGTACAATAAATGATTGTTACAATCCTGTACCTATCCTTAAAGTCTGTACCATGAATTCTGGACCACCTTGTATACTTTCCAATTATATTATTATGAAAATATTGGATTTCTTCCGCTTCTCTGTCGAAAAGATAATTAAAGAAGGCACCAGGATGGTGACCGGGAAAATAATTTGTATGTTAAGAGAGAGAATTTTCTTTTATTGATGTTAATTAAATAGGAATAATCTTGGTGATAAATTAGGTCACCAAATGTTACCAAATTTCACGAACAAGTTAGATTCACCCAGAAAGATGCCGAAGAGTCAATGAGGATTATTTGATGAAAAGGTTTC
>BMAV01001880.1:268306-289279 GCA_019973955.1 Trichonephila inaurata madagascariensis
AAAAAAAGAACGATGCAGAGAAATCTATTGTAATCGAGCATTTGACAGTGGCTGTGCGTTTCACTTCCCAAATGCGAAATCGTTATTACAGATTTGCATTGCTGTGTTGAGTATCTGTGTGACTTTTTTTTGAATCTGTGCGTTTATACATGAGTGATATTTACTTTCTGTTAGAAAAAAAATTGAAGTAATTTATAGAGTTCTAGAATCCGATTTATTCCGAAAGATAAAAAAAAGCTATTTAAAGATAATTACTTTATAATGATTTTAAAAAAGCTATTATAATGATTTGTTGTTGAAATGGATTTATATCCAACGTATTATCTAAAACTAGCTGGTATACCCGTTCTTCGCTCGGGTGAATTGAAAAATAAAGCAATACAGATTGAAGGATAAAGAAGTTCTTAATGAATTAATTTTATGTGAATTGCAAATTAAACAAAAACAAACAAAAAAATCTTTTTGCATATCTCAGCTGAACAAAAGAAAGAAAAAAAAAACATCTTTGTTAAATTTTAAGTCTGTAGCTCTAATAGCTGACAAAAAAGATTTTTTTTTATCTGTAACTTCCCGCGTAACTCTCTTGTGGGTCGATTTTTGAAAACACCTTCCTAAGCTGATCAGCAAAAGTAACACATTGTTACAAATTTTGTGTAATGAACGCTTAAAATAGTGTAAATAATTTTTATCTGGGAGTTTAATACGTTAATATTACTTTCTGTTGCATTTATTTTATGTTAAAATTGTAATATTCGCAAGCAACTCCGTTCCTTAAATTAAAATGGTGATTCAATGGAAACATAGCGAAATGTTGGCGATAGAGTTAAGTTGGTAACTTGGCAATTGATTGAACGGTGCAGAAGTTGATAGGCTGTAGCACCACCTGGGGGAGGGGGAAGCTGCAACAAAGAAGATAGCCCAAAAACTTTCTCCATAAAAAAATACATATTCATGCTAATTCTCATAGTGATCGGTTGAACGGTGTTCAAGTGAAGCGAGGTCACACATACAAACATCCATTTATATATATATATATATAGATAAACAAATATAGCATAAGGAATCTTAAATTTCGAATCATTAAAATAGTTTATAGAAAATTTAAATGCAGTGAAAATCGTTTAACAACGCTTTCGCGGCATAATTCTTAGTAGGTACTTTTTCTACACTTCCAAAAAATACAGCACGGTAGTTATTATTATTTTTATACTTAAAAAATACAATGCCTGCCTATTCAATTAAAATTATAGCGTTATAATTAACTACTAACCACAAGCAAATTATGAAAATTTGTCCAAATGATGTAGTGTGAAAGACAAAGTTTATCCACTTTAAATACCAAAAACGATGAAAGTAAGTTTTATTCTGAAATAAAAAAAAATAATAAATACACTGATCAAAACAATAAATTAGAAGCGTGCGTACACTGGCGCCTGGCGTAGACAAAACAAAAAGGGAAAGTTTTGCTTCACACATAAAAGATAGATATATGCTGACGTGAACGATTTTTGCAGCGCACGCCAGAATAGCTTGCAGATGGCAGAATGTTTTCCTACTTACTTGACAATTATCGTTATATTTCGGACACTTTACACATTATCTTTATAAATTATAGCCTATTATTATGTGTGTTTCTGATTTATAAGCTATATTATTGTAAAGTTTTATTAAAATCTGTTCAGTTGTTTTTGCATGAAAGAGTAACAAACATACATCCATACAAACTTTCGCGTTTATAATATTAGTAAGGATATGTTCCCACACATTTCATTTACTTAAGGGAGCATGGTACGATTTACTCAAAAATGTTTAATTTAAGGATTTTCAAAATTTTATTGGTTGCCTTCTATGTGTGTATACTATGTAAAACAGATTCTGTGCTTAGAATTTCATAAAAGCTAGCCATTTAATTTTTTAAGGAAAAAGCCTAAAATTTGTGTAGTGATTTTAAAATGCTACTCTTCCTTCAATAATTTACGTACACGCATGAAATTTGATTTACAAATACGTCAAACTATGTATAACAAAAGTTGGTATGGGTTTTGCGATAACATGATTGGTATTCGTACAATACTTCTTTTTATGAATGCTTATTGAAAATTCCTTAAATAATGCATAAATTCTGAGTTCAATCATTTTTAAAAAAAATAAGTATTACTTTGGTTCAAAAATGCATACCAACTTTTGTTACATGTAATATTAGCAATAGGTAATAAAAAATTCAAAGCATTAGGCGCAATAGAAAAAAAGCCTTAGCATTTTTAATGAAAACAAACTAGTTATTTTATCTTTCTGAGATAAGTAAGTTTCAAGTTTTGATTTGCCATAGGGATGTGTGAATAAAAACGAACGTAAAGCTATCACAATTCTGCGTTTTTTAAGTTTAGAGCTTTCAAATTTTGTGAGGTTATAGAAAAATATATAAAGAATAATTTAGGCTTAAAAAACCGATTTTTTAACCGATTTTTTGTCAATTGAATCGTACCGTGTCCCCTTAAAATTCGCCCCAATGCTTTTTTCCCCCTTTTCACAAGCAACAAGTGCAATTTTACCATTAAATATATCAGTATAAAAAATATAAATTCTCAAAATAAATCGAAAAAGCATCTGAGAAAAAAAAACATTCTCTGTCTTCCAACATTTGAAAGAACAACAACAATAAACAAGCGTTACGCATTAAACAAACGCAGCCTAACAGATGGAGAGCACCTTTTCTGCTTTTCTAGATATTTCTGGTTATAGGTGGATCTTAAAGACAACGAATCAGTAAATCTCTGTTATTCTAAAAATCAATCAAATGAGGTAAACAAAATACTTCAGCTTCTTTATTTCTTACAGAAAACAAGAGGAAATATTTATTTTCTTAGACTCAGTTCTTTACTCTTTTTTTTTTAAAAAAAAAAAATAATAAAGCTGTTTGGATTGTTCTGTCGCGAAGCCGGTATAAATAAATTGTTGATGAAATCTCAAAATAGAACACCAACTGTATTGAATCTAAATAGAATCTGATTCTTCTCAATTCCATTCGCGAGTTTAGTAGTACATAACCCGAACGAGATACATTTCAGAATGAAATGAACATTTAATTACATAACGAACTATTAAGTCGATGACAAATAAAAAATTAAATAGTGAGGTTTGATAAAGAGCCCTGTATCAGCGTTCACCACAGAGCTTTCCTCCAGGTAAGCTAGCCGAATGTTAGCCATATTTTGGGGGAATCTGACTTTATTCCCTACTTTAAAAGTAACAGCTTACGAATTTGAAATTACAATAGTAATTTTTAAGTAAACCCGAGGAGACTTAGAGAGAATGGTTCTAAAAATATTCCCCAAAACATTTCGAAATCTCACCTAAAATGAAATACATAACTTTCAAAATAAATTTGATCCATACACACAAAATAAACAATTTTGAAAAAAATTTTGTTATTCGAATTATTTTCTATTCTTTAAAGCAGTGATTCCCAAAGTGGTCTATATAGACCCCCAGGGGTCTATGCTGACTTTCAAGGGGTCCACGTCAGCAATAAAATAATTTGGGGGTCCATGAGGTGTAAATGGGGATCTACGATAGTGACTTTCATTAAACCAGATCATAACTTTAATTTTAAAAGGAAATTTAATTAAGTGGAAACCAGATTTACATAAATATCTAGCATATTTACTAAATTGAATGAAGTTAATTTGAAGTTACAAGGCAACATTATACATTTTATTAAAATAAGGACCACCTTTCAGCCTTTATTGCCAGAATTAAACTAAAGGAGTATAATAATGGACGCTGCAAATTTTCCTAGTTTCTCAGCAGGCAATGAAATACTATGGTCGCTTTGAAAAAAAAAATGTCAGTTTATAAGAATTAGGCACTAACGAAGATCTTAAAGTAAAGTTTAGAAACGAATGTTAATAATTTGGGCTTTAAAAAGATATAACTGTTATTTATTCCATATTATGGAACATCTTGAGAAAGTCTTTAATTGTTTTTCCAATTGAAAAAGAGATAGAGTGCGTTTGCCAATCTCCAAAAAAAAAAAAAAAAAAAAAAAAAAAGAAAATACTGGACGCTATTTACTAAGGAGATATTTAGGGTTAAAACCTGACAAGATTGATGTCAAATGTTGAAAAATTTTTATTGCATCCCCAAATTCATCCCTCCCATTTCTTGCTCAGTTATTTTATCTATTGGTTAAATTTTAATTTAATTAATTAACATGTATTTTCCTAACTATTAAACATAGTAAACACTTATAGTTAAAAATTTTAATCCTTTAAAGGAAGTAGCTCAAAACCTGGCGTCAAAAATACATTTAAGTTGATGAATTTGCAAAAATTTAATATTAGGTAAGTAGGGGGTCTACCCCAAACCGAAAAACCTGTCAAGGGGTCTATGAGGCAAAAAAGTTTGGGAACCTCTGCTTTAAAGGGAAATAAAGGTATTACGGGACAACTGATGTAGTGGTTTCTTCGATTAAAAATCCCCTGAAAAGTCTTGATCGTTGGAAAAGACGTGCTGGTTTCAGAAATACGCATTCTGAGAAATGTCGTTCTATCAAAATTAGGCACGGTTTCGTCTATGTTAGAAGACCTCTCATTCATTCTGATTTATATAGGTGGCCGCGGTAGCCTAGTGGTCAAGTTCACGGACTTTTGGCTTGTGTGTCATGAGTTCGAGCCAAATGCCGTTGTAGATTCGTCTTGTAGAGGAAGCCGATGCACAGAAAATCTCTCATGGCTCAAACGCCCTCCCGTTGATGTGGTGTAATGTGGAAGAGTTAGGAGAGGGAGGTGTGCCAGCACACACAGGTTTCGTCCTCGTCACTTGACCGTGGTTCAAAATTACGAGGTCCTTCTCAAAATCCCTCGTGCGGATTTATAGGGCGTCGTTAATATAACTCTCACTCGCTGATTTTTGAAATACTAATAATTCTGCTAGCAATGTCATAAAAGACACTTCTTCTTCTCTTCTTGTTTTAGGTTGAGATATTTTTTTTCAAAATCTTTATATATATTCTCTCTCTATATATATGAACTATATATTCTCTCTCTATATCTCACAGAAATGAACGACCCGATTACAAAATTTAATAATTCCCTGGTGAATAAACAGAAAATATGATCATTAATATACCATTGTAAAGATAAAATAGAAAATTTTGAGTTTGTAATATTGTTTTTGTCCAATGGGTGGCAGCAATGTTGTAATTGTGAACAGAAGTGGAAATGGCGTTGCAACGGACGAAGGCATTTGTGTGCTCTCGTTTGCAAAAAGTCTGTCAGTAATCGCGGTTCAGAATGAATTTTGGAGAAAGTACCATAGAAATGTACCGACATCTAAGAGTATAAGAAGATGGTATAAACAGTTCCAGGAAACTGGGCTCCTGTGTAAAGGCAAAATTCCAGGGCGATCAGGTTCGCCATGATATTATATGAGTGACTAAAGGAAGTCACATTGAACATTTGTGAAAACAAATCTTACTTTACGTAAGAAACGTTACGTACGAAAAAAATTTCATATTTTATCTTTACAATGACATCTTCATTATCATTTTCTGTTTATTCATCTGGGAATTATTAAATTTTGTAATCGGGTCATTCATTTCTGATAACACTAGATATATAATTTTTTAAACTGTCTTTCACTAAAATGAATCTGACAACCAGTGACAACATATCTTGTCACAGTGATGCCTTTTCTGTTACAATGGACTTTTCATACAATATTAAAATTCCTTATTTATTATGCAACTTAAGTTATCCAACGATCCAAACTTCCACGTTATTTATAGATATCTTTAAACGATCACACAAAAGTTCTATAATATTTTTACTAACATTGTACTTTGAAATGGACACTCTAATCTCCGAACTTCTACGCCAGGACAACGTGAGGACTTTGAACGTTGAAAAATTTATCATACACCAGTCTATCATTTATCATACATGACGGGTCGTTTTAGGGCACCAGGACTCGAACCCACGGAAGTAGGGAGTGCTGATTCAACTTCTGTGGTGTTACAATATACAATACATTTGAGTTTGCGCACTTTAAAACTTCTTTCATCAATGTGTCACAAAAATTCTTTTAAATAGAAGCAATATACCAACTTTTCAGAAACATGTTTAACCTCAATCCATTCAGTCTTGTATGAAACACATACAGATTAGGTAAATTTACGAGAAAAGTTATTTTTTGTAAAATATCTCTGTAGAGTTTCGTGAAATGTATCATCAATCTACACAATCAATAGCATTAAAAAAGTCTTGAATAATGAGAAATTTTCGAATGAAAGATTATCAAACTATTTTGTTCGATTTGTAAGGCGTTGCCAAAGAAGAGGTGATAAAGTCATCTTCCTTAATTGAAAATGGAAGTTCACGAGAGTCACTTTATATTCAGGAAGATGAATCTTCACAATGTTGGAGAAATATAATTCATAATTGTCACAGACTAATGAGAAATGATGTTCAGGAACAGTATTTAAAGCAAAAATGATGGATCTTCCTTTACGTTCATATTGAATTTACTTTACTGAAGAAAAACTTTCAGAATTGAGAGAAACTCGTTTCATTTCTCAGTAATGAAAAATTCAAAAAAGTATCTGACTTTAAGAAATTTACACAGAAAAAGAGACTACCTAAAACAGATACAAAGCAAAGTAAAAGCAAATAAATTCCCCACATGAAGAACTTTAAACGCTGGCGTCGCTAGTTCTGAATGGTCCCCGTATGAAAACTCCTTCAGGGCCCTTTTTTAAAAATGAAAAAGCCCTGTTAGTGGTACTGTAGTTACACATCTTGGAGACCCTTGTAGCTTGGGGGCCCCGTATCAATGATACAGTGGTAGCTGCACCCCTGACTTTAAAACAAAAATGATTTATCATTACTTCAATTTGAACATCAAACCGTTTCGAGGCATTATTGATTGGAAACTAAAAAAGTACTTTTTTGAGCCGGCGGAAACGTAAACTGCTATAATTTGATTCGTATTTTAAAATTACAAATAAAAGTTATTTCTGTTAAGAATATCTTCATCGAAATACTTCTGAATTTTTAATACATTTCCAGAAAATGGCTGCCTCTTTGTATGGAAAGAAATATTTTGCTTAGATAGTCGAATCTCTGTGTGATAAAGAAGGAATTTTCATGTAAAAAGTCCACTCCAGCAGAATAGGCATCAAAGTAACAATATCTTTCGGACGATGATAGTCCAATTCATTTTACAGAAAGACAGTTTATAAAAAAAATGATAAATAATACAGGGTGTCCCAAAATTATAGCCCAAACTCCACACAACCAAATACCTCTTTGGGAGTACATAAAAAAGGTCCAAAGAATTGTACCTGCATGATCCATAGTTAATGAGAAAAGTACGGTAAATGATGATGAATGAATGATGTTGCATGATGGTTCATGAAGTAGTTTCGAAGCATTTTTGTGCTCCTGTACGTGGTTAACTGGATATAGCATACTCCAGCCGCTAGATCGGACATGTGGTTTCGGTTATATGGGCACACTGATCACCAGATCTCACACTGATAGTTTTTTCCTTACAATATCAAAGAATTCGTGTATCGAAACGTAATGATTACACAAACTAATATGTTGCTCGTCTGCATGCTGTTTATGCTTCGGTGGACACCACGCTGCTGATACGTATACAGTCATTCATTCCACGGAGAGGTCTAGCGTGCCTCGATATGCATGAGTGAGTGAATATTAACGTCACACTGTTCAGCTACACGAGGGATTTTGGTGACGGACCACGTAATTTTGAACCATGGTCAAGTGACGTGGACGACACCCCCCTTTCCTAACTACCACACCACACCAATGGGAGGACGTTCCAGCTCTCGACAGATTTAACGTGAATCGCTGCCCTGGCTCGAACTTATGACATGCCTGCCATGATCCGATACCTGGCTCGATATGCATGGCGGACCCTTTGAACATTTACCTTTGTTTGCAAATACCGCAGTTGATGTGTACAATACGACTGTGACGTCATACTTTGTTTTCGTATTTTGCTCATAAACTGTGGATCACGTACAGGTACAGATCTCTTGGCATTTTTTATGCATTCACAACGAGGAATCTAACTGTGTAGAGTTTGGGTGGCAATTTTCCTTCCTTCCTTCCTCAGTGGCACGACAGCCCAGAGTGGGCCTTGGCCTTCTCAAGAAGCCTTTTCCAGGTCAGCTTTCTTCCTGCCAGTGTTCTCCAATTCCTAGTTCTTAAAACTAGGAGATCTTTTTCTGAGCCATCAATCCGAGATTTGGTTTACCCTTTTTTCGTGTGCCAATTGGTTAAGCATTGAAGACTTTTTTAGTGGTGCGGTCTTCGTTCATTCTGATAACGTGACCTGCCCATTTAATTTGTTGTATTTTGATGAAGTTAACAATGTCAAATTCTTTATATGATCAATAGAGCTCTAAATTTGATTTTTTCCGCCTGAATTCCTCCAAAAATGAATCTTAAAATCTTCCTTTCGTATATACTTATCATGTTCTCATCTGTTCGAGACATGGACCAAATTTCACGTGCATAAGTTAATACAGACCTTAAAAGACTTTTATATAATAAAACCATTGTTTTTCTTTTGATTAAATTTAATTCCATATATTTTCGTATTCCATTAAGACATCTATTAGCCATAGTAATTCTCTTTTGGATTTCAGTAGTACAGTCGTTTCTATTGTTAATTTCTGAACCTAAATAAGGGAAGCTGTCAACAACTTCAAAACTATACTCTTCAATTTTAAAATGTGAATTGCTAAAACATGATTTAGTGCAAGGCATGGTCTTATTCCCATTGATTTTCAGTTCCATCCTGAGGGCTTCGTTCTCTAAAGATAAGAAGACCTGGCCTGTCTTAGTGGACTGGGTATTCAAGCGATGATATCAATGTCATCTGCAAAAGCCAACAACTGTATCGATTTATTAAAAATATTTCTTCTGCTATTGATATTGGAATCTCTTACCTCTTGTTCTAGTGCGAGATTAAAAAGAGGACACACCAGTGCATCTTCCTGTCGGACGCGCATTTTTTATTTCCAATGAATCCGAAAGATCATTCTGCACCTTGACTACGATCTCTCTCTCACTTAGTGTCAGGCTTATCAGCCTTAATAGGGTGGTAATTTTGGGACACTAAATAATAATACGTACATAAAATAAGAATAAAACATACAGTTTAAAGGAATGAAAAAAAATTCAAACAAATAATTATTCGCTCCATTAGCAGTTACTGATTAAGAGCTGTTTTAACTAGTATCAGGGGCGTAGCTACTGCCGTATCAATGATACAGGGCCCCCAAGCTTCAGGGGCCCCAAAATGTGTAACTATAGTCCCACTAACAGGGCTCCCATATCTATAAAAGGGTCCCGAAGGAATTTTGATACAGGGCCCCGTTAGCGCTGGCTACACCAGTGACTAGTATATGAATGAATCTATTTGGTAAATCGGGTGTTTTAATTTCTGCCCTTTTATTGTTTTCGACTTGCGGGAGAAGGGGTAGCTACAAAGGGAGCTAGCTCCATGTACAGGTGACATGGCGAAACAGTAAAAAAAAAAAATTATGGTGTGAGTTTGCACCCGGAAAAATAAAATGAACGAGTCACTTTTTGAGACAATTCATTACAGATGATGAAAAAGCGGTCAACGTACGAGAACAATTATGGGGACAAAATTATGCTAAAGGGAGGGAAAGCAATAAAAAGTGAGAATTGAAAAAGAAAGAAGTTATGGTATGTATGTAAGGCATACAGTTTTACAATATGATGTGTAGCGCGCAAGATCTTTACTTTGATCTTCATTACTCAACTATTAAAAAGTATGAAAACAGCAATTCAAGAAAGATGCACCCAGAATCGGTCAATAAAAAATTATTGTGTTCTGACGTGACTGAATCAGGCCACATGCATCTTGGATAATTCTTCAAAAATGGAAGGATCTTGGTTGCAAAAATTGTTCACTCATCTACCTAGCGCAGCGTTTCCCAAACTGTGGGGCATGCCCCCCTTGGGGGGTGTGATAACTCTACGAGGGAGGGGGCGAGCATATTGTAAAGTCGAAAACAAAATATTATTTAAAAAATTAATTTACTGAAAGTAAACAAAGAAAATACTTTATGATATAATAAAATATAAAATACACATTTATACACTGATATAATACACTTATAAATGTATCAGTACTGTGTGTACAATGTATTTTATTATTAATTTAACAATACTAAGTTAAGTACAAATTTGATAATTATCAGTGACCCCATGGGTCTGTATTAACACTTATCTTGATAATTTTTGTACTGTTTATAATTGATTCCTTAACTGCCGATTAAAAGTTACGCGATTCGCTCTCCAATGCCATCGTTTTCCATGTAGATGAGCGTATTTTGATGGGTTTTTTTAGGGGAAGCAGGGGGAGAGAGAGAGAGAAGGGGAATACATAAGCAAATCCTTCGCAAACACTGTCAAGGTCCTTTTATTGCATTCCAAAACCTTCGGAATAATTTTATGGATAGCACTGCACAGAAAAGATCGTACTTCGGAAAGACGTCCAGAAAATTAATACTTTGACTGAGCGAGATGTTTATATACGTCGGTGGCACATAAGAGGTTAAAGTCGTATTGTAGCTTTAGTGCCAAAGTATACAATACATTGTTATTGTACGGAGGGAAGTGCGATGAAAATGATTATTGAATAGTGGGTCACGTATATTGAAAGTTTGAGAAGCACTGACCTAGCGGTTTTGACCCAGTGTTTTAAGTCGTCATTCGCACTGTTTTTGCCAGAATTTTCTTATTGGTACAAAGTTGGTTTTAAAAGAAATCATTGTTTGGTCCCCCAGAAGTTTGAAACGTGTTTGAATAATAGGTTTAGCGGATTGAAATGCCCGCGAAAAAAGGCAAAATTTGTTCGAAATTCATGGCATTTCATCATTGTACATCCTTAAACTTTGGAATCAATTTATAAACGTGCATTTGTTTTACAGTAACATAAAAAGTTGCAATTTCTATGAGTATTTTTTGAGATGAGAAACAAAAAATATATAAATGTGAAAGAGTAAAAAAAAGCAGTTCTGTGAAAATGGTAAAAAAACAGTTTATAAAACAGGAAGAACAGAACAACAAAACAGAAACAGGAAGGGGGGGGGGAGTAATACTCTAAAAAATACTCTCTATTCAATAGCGGATTTTCAATGTATTCAGAATATTTACGCATTTTAGAATCTGAAAAAAAAATGATCCGTGCTTTGGGTCTTCTTTTTAGTAGATAGTCTTAACAAAATTTAAATCAAATAAAAAAATCCTTATTGGAAAGAAGTTTTACCTATTCAATATTTTGTAAAAATTGTTTGAAGACCGGTGCATAACTCATATTATTGTTCCGTTGTTTTCAACAATGCATGTCTTGCTTTAAGTTGCACTATAAAGCAAAACGATAGATATTTGGGACAGACCTTCTGATTTTGAACCATGATCAGTTGTGGAGGACGGCACCAAAGCTGTGGTAAACTCTCCTAAAATTTTGTGTAGAACAGATTATATATATACACAGTGCGTCAACTAAGTTTTAAGACTCGTCCCGATTGATTGATTGAATATTAACGTCGCACTGTTCAGCTACACGAGGGCTTTGGGCGACGGACCACGTAATTTTGAACCATGTCAAGTGATGTGGACGACACCTGTGAGCTGGCACCCCCCTCTCCTAACTACCACACCAACGGAAGGACGTTTCAGCTCTCGACAGATTTAACGTGCATCGCTGCCCTACACGGCGGGTCTTTAGTGGTACGAGGCTCGAACTCGTGACAAGGCAAGCCAAGATCCGATACCTATACCACTCGGTTACCGCGGCCACCGTTTTTTGGATGGAAAAGATACGGTAGTAGACGCGCGGAAAACCAATTTCCTTTAGAGCAGTGATCCGCAACCCCCGGTCCGTGGATCAAATGGTGGTGGGCCGCCTAAAATACATTAAATTATTGCCATTTTATTTAAAGTGGTGCATTTATCTCGGATTTGCGCAACTTTCCACGGAAATTACTTTATATTCCATCACTTATTAAATCACTTTTATTCATTTTTGGTGTAACTATATTTTATTCCGAAGGCATATTTATATAAATGTAACTAAATTAAAATTGTTAAATCAAAACAATCTAAAATATAAACAATCAACGTGTTCCACCCTCAGTGGGCCACAGTAAAATTATCAAACGTTGACCTGTCCGCAGCCATAAAAAGTTTGCGGAGCACTGCACTAGAGCACCTGAAATTACCTTGAAAGTACGAAATTTAGTGGCAAATTATAATTGTATGTTACTAAGAATGATGGAAGTCTTTTTTTAAACACCATCAAAGAAACGATTCGAACCATCCTGTTTGGGCAAAACAAAAGTGTGTGTTTGCTAAATATGTTCCACACACTTTAACTCCTGAACAAAAGATAACGAGAAGTGCACATTGTAGAGACATAATTACAGCCGCTTAAAACGATCCAAAATTTTTATGTCCATTGTTACTGGTGATGAAACCTGATGTTTTCAATATAGTCCTGAACACAGTAGCTCACACAGTTTTCCAAAGGGGCGGTCCAGGGTCGAAAGTCCACCATTCTTGTATCATGCTCCTTTTGATTTTGTCGATTTGGGGGAACAAAAAACAGTAAAAAGCTAATTATTGAATAAATAATTAGTATTAATTAATAAAATTAATCATTAAAAACAAATATTTAATTAAATTTTACGTATTATATACTTAAAATTATAATCAATCGGGAAAAAAATCAAGGGCTCTGGGGAGAAGGGGTCCGGACCCCTAGGACACCCCCCTTGTGTGCGCCACAGGTCCTGAAACAAAGCGACAAAGTGCGGAATGGAAGTCACAAAGTTCACCGCAAGCCAAATAAATATAAAGTTCAATCTAAAATCAAAACAATACTCATTACATACTTCGATAGTAAAAGTATTATCCACAAAGAATTTGTTCCAGCTGTTTTAAAGCGTTTAATGGCCAAAGTTTGTCACATTCGTCAAAAATATCGGATTGAAAGCAGTTGGTGTTTGTTACACTAAAATGCGCCCCGTCACACCACCCTTATTGTTCATCGATTTTCGGCAAAAAAATGATGTCTCTGTGTTGAACCATCCACCGTTTTCACATGATTTACAGCCCGTTATGAATACTTCTTATTCCCAAAACATAAAATGAAGTTAAAAGGGTGTTATTTTGAGGATATTTTTCGACCGTACAAGTAGATTCGACTCATGGTTTGCAGGCCATTGCACAAAGTGATTTACAGCAGCGTTCGATTCCTTTATAAATCTCTGTAACAAGTGCATTGAAGCCGGTGGATCCTATTTTGAATAAAGAACCAAAACAGAGGAGTTAATTTCTTGTTCTCATTATTTTTTACGGAACCAGTCTTAAAACTTGTTTGACGCACTGTGTATGTAATCAATTAAAGGAAAGAACCCAAATTAGAGTTAACTTATATATTTTTTCTGGGCTGTGGATTGGTATTTTATAGTTGCAAGCCGAGTACATTCCCTTCGAACTAATATCACTTTTTAGTGTGACACCAAATAGGAGGATACCAATTGCAACAATGTAATTTTGACGCCCAGTTTCCTTCCCAGGAGAAGGCAACTGAGCTCTGACGATGGAATATTGTACAAGGAACTTAATTTTCTGAGAGTACCTAAGCCAAGCAGGCACTCTTGGGATCTTTAACATGCCGCATAATCACACGACAGGGACACTGCCGAATTTTTGCATCATGAAAATCCACCAATTTAAGCCGGGATCAAACTTTAACATACAAAGCCAGTGCCTAACCAACTACGGCACCCAGCCGGCATATTATTTATAATCAATCAATATCTTTTAAAACTTTTAAAAGTATTTTTAAGTATAAATTCTTCAATTTGGTTACATGTATTAGTTTATATTATTTAAAGTTCATGGGGTTTTAAGACCAGAATTCTAAATATTTTAACGTCATTTATTTTGGAGATAAGTTTTACTTTATTTTCAAAATGCTTGTTTATAGAATTGTAGATCTTTCATTTCTAGTTTTATAAAAAGTGACTTAAAAAAAATGTGTGTGTGTTTAGGAACACACGATAGAAAAGATAACTACAAATTTTGAATTGTTATTTCAAGTAGTAGTTATGTGAATAAAAAACAAGAGGATATTAGTATTGTCCCCTATAACATTATTTATTCATATATCTGTACTCATAAAGTAATATTTTTGTGCGAAATATATAATTGTATTCCAAGAGGAAACAATAGGTTTATGGTAGCTGAAATAGTTTATAAATGCTTTAGATACAAAACTTTTATTTAAATATCTATAAAAAAAAATTCCGTCATGCGTTGTTCCGTACTTCCTCGAGCTTTCATTTGATCATTTGACACAATTAAATTGAATTTTGATTTTAAACAAGTAATATTAAAAAAAAAAAAAAATAAGTCAATTTCTACTTAGATCAACAAATTTTTTTTTTATTTTAGCTACTTTTTATTAAATAGTTTAGTTTATTAATAGTTTTTATTAGCATAAATATGTATATACATATGACAGAATCACAAAATTAAGAGGTAATTAATTTTTATTAATTATTATTAAAGTATCGTATTGTAATCCAAAACAATAGTGTATATAAAATTTCTGTTCAACTGAATGCTTTAAAACCTGAGAAAAAAAGCTTTTCGACACAAGTCGCCAAAAGGGTCGCTAAGTCGCCAAAAATGATGCCAACGTGGCTGTATTTGTAATTCTTTAAATAATTAGTTTTAATCAATTCATTTTTATTAATTATAATTAAATTATTGTATTGTCATCCAAAATAATCATGTACGAGTAAATGAAATTTCAGGTAAATTTGAAAGCTTTAAAATGTATTTTATTGACGATTGAAATTCCACAAAGATAAATAAATAAATAAGAATCCCTTGGAACTAATATCACTTTTTAGTGAGACACCAAACAGGTGGATATCAATTGCAACAATGTAGTTTTGAGGCCCAGAGAGTGTGAGATAATAGTAGGAATTGGAAAAAAATCAACTAAAGTGATTGATTTGTCTTTTGAAAAATCCACTTTAAAATTCCCACTTAAAGTCATAGGTAATTTGTTCAGAAGACCCGATCTGGCTTTGTGAATTTTAGTTGTAATTTAACAGTATTCAATTCTATCCATGAATTAATTTAAGCAAAGGGATAGTTAGACAGGTAGTTGATTGGGAAGAGCGGAATCTAGGTCGAAACCTTTAAAAATGGATTTATATATATATATAATCAGAAGAATTATATCACAAAATCTCTAGCTTATACTACCTCTTTTATCAATATAGGGCAGTTTTGTACAATTATATCCGGTGCTGCTGAAAGGTAAGTCTTCTTAATTATATTTTGTTTTCTTGTATTTAAATTATTTAATGTAACTTTTTCTTAATACCTATATACTTCATTTTGTTATTTTTTAGATTTAATTGTTTTAATTTTCTTTTTAGACTCAAAGTATATTTAAGTAATGGGATTAATAGAACTATTTGTTAATTGCTATTCTGATTCGTTTACAGAAATAAATTTTTATTCTTAAATTCACTGCAATATTGCTAATGATAATTATACTATTTACTTAGTTCTATAAAAATTTGTCTTTATTTTTCTACATTTTGTTTAATTTTAGTTTGGATTTCTCTCTCTCTCTTTCTAAGCCTATTTCTTAAGAATATTACATGTTTCCTTTTCATGCTTCAACTAGGATTAGAAAGGATTCCGCATTTATTTTTGTAGAAAGAAGTGGTGGTGGGGCACTTAGATCAAAGCTAGGAACTTTACTTTTACGGCGTATTGGTAGGGGGACAAACTACCGCGTTTCAGAGTGGCGGGGAGAGGGGGAAAGTCCTTCCTTTTCTTTTTAGCGGTGTGTATGTCGCGGACGACCTTGTACGAGCAGGATTTCCGACTCGAGACGAAAAAAGCCGAAGGAGCATTACATACCCGAGCGTGACGTTCATTCAAGTTCACTCTCCAGAAAAAGGCGCCAATAGAAGTTATCCCTTCAATAAATTTAAACGCAATCGTTTCTGATTGCATTATTTCATCTTGGTTTTTCATTTCGTTTGAATTAAAAGATACTAGTGATTATTCCTTTGTATATTTTGTGATTATTCCACCTCCTACTCTTACATGATCTATATCTAACTAATTTAAGTTTTCCTTCAAAATTTTCAATTCAAAATCACCCTCATTATTCTAATATATAGCTAAATATTCGAATGCTCGTTGTTTCTCTTGATCTACCAGAATGCAGCACTTGGAACTGTGTTTGAAAGAGAGTAAGAATTCAAGTTTTTATCTTGGATTAAGTTTCCCTCTCAATAAACTGAGATGACTGGTTAAATCATGGAATAAAGATTGCTCAAAGTATGGAAACTGTTTCCCATTCCACTGTTCGAAAACTTATTTGACAATGTGGAAAGTTGATGACAATGATACATTACAAAAAGGATATTGTAACATCAGCTCATTAGTAGAGCTCTCCAGAATAATATTTCGCAAGACTAACGTACGGGGTGACCAAGTTGTCCAGATGGAACAATGTATCCCCCTCCCCCCAAAAAAGACCGGCTACTCTTTCCTCATTCCTAGAGCATAACCTGTGTCTGCGGATTCGGAAAATGGCTTTGATGTCGCCCCACTTTTCCTTTCTCCGACATCCAGACGATCTTTAGTCTCAACGTTCTATAGAAAGAAGTGACCGCGGTAGCCTAGTATTCAAGGTATCGGATCGTGGCTGGCTTGTCACGAGTTTGAACCCGGTACCACTAAAGACCCGCCATGTAGGGGAGCAATGCACGTTTAATCTGTCGAGAGCTCAAACGTCCTCCCGTTGATGTGGTGTGGTAGTTAGGAGAGGGAGATGCTTCTCAGGTGTCGTCCTCGTCACTTGACCATGGTTCAAAATTATGAGGTTCGTCGCCAAAGACCCTCGTGTAGCTGGATAGTGCGACGTTAATATTCACTCCCTCACTCTAAAGAAGGAAAGCTACAGAGAACAGCATCCATTGTATTAGACTCCCCTCACACATATGGGCCGCCCACGACTTGATTGAAGAGGAATGTCAACTTGTCGGGACAAAACACATTCTTAGTGTCAATGTAAGAGGGCGATTTACAGCCCTTCTGATGAACAAGATACAGTGTCGAAGTTGGGATCAGACGTGTCGGCCTATTATCTCCAAACACCAATGGAGAGGAACTGAATCGAGGAGAGCCGTGTGCAGATCTGTTACGCTCGCCAATTAGAGCGTAAAACTGACCCAACCAGGGAGTTTAAGGCAGTGGTCTCCAACCCCCGGTCCTTGTACCAAATACTACTAGTCCGCATAAGAAACATTAAATTATTTCCATTTTATTTTCTGTGGTATATTTTTCTTGGGTTAGGATTACTTTTTATGAAAATCCCTTTATATTCCTTGTTAAATCACTTTATATTCACTTTTTGGTGTAGCTGTATTTTGTTCTGAAGTCACGCGATTAAATGCAAAATTAAATTAAAACTATTAAATCAAAACAGTCTAAAATATAAACAATCAACGTCCTCCCCCTCAGCGGGCCGTGGTAAACTTATCCAGCGTTCACCGGTCCGTGGTGATAAAAAGGTTGGGGAACAGTGGTTTAAAGGATCGGCTCACAAGTTGATAGGGATTTTAAATTTCCTTCGATTTTTTCGGTATGACTTTGCTCTTCATTTAATTTTGAGTTTTCAGGGGCAGCCGCACCTCAAGTACCAAGGGAGAGGAACATTGGAGTCTTATGAAAGACGAGGTGCCGGTGCAACGGTTGAAATGAACGGACTTTAGTCTAAAACTTTTCTACAGTGAAAGGCTGTGAACTTTATCAATTTAAAAATGTGAATACGCTGTTATATTTATTTAATCTGGAATAAATTCTCTTTGGGGGAAAATAGCTATGTGATCTCTCACGCTACCATGTTATGAAGAAAATTAAAGGGATTGCGACGCCACAATATAGTTTATTGTTAAAACCCATTTACTTAATTTCTTTTCAAAAATCAATTATTCATTTTCTTTTAAGATATCCGTACACCTTCAAAACGTTGCTTTCGTCAAAAATTTCGATTTTTTGAATTTCGATGTTATTTTAAAATATAAACTTTTTTTCTTTAAAATTGTGTGTGTGTATTTAAATTTTGTTTCTATCTCTTATTTAGAACTTAAGTTATGGGGGTTTGAATTTTACTCGATAGAGCTACTTTTTGAAACCGGAAGTACAAGTCTGCATTGCGGAAGTAGAAAAAAATGTTTGTTTACATTTTTATTTTTCAAAGTATCGTTTAAATATGCAATAGTAGGAAATTTTTACACTTTAAAATATGCATTTGAGTTTTAAGAATCATCAAAAATATAATTGGCAACAGGTTTTTATTTATATTTTTACCTAGAATCTGGCAGGAAAATAGAGTGCTTTATTGTTTATTTACAATTGCTTATGATTGCGTAGCTCTTTATAAATTTCTGTTTAATCCTTTTTTTATTGCTGAAAATTGTAATTTTTTTCATTTAAAATTGGTAATGTAAAACGTAAAATTGGTGCAAAGAGAAAACGCCAATTTTGAGGTAATGGATCTACTAATAAACTTTCAAAAAATAGCAGCTTAACATCTACCAACACCAGTTCTTCAAAAATTAAAATGCCTGCTGTCTTTGATGAAGAAATAGCAGAATATGAACGAAAGCAACTTTCTGGTAACATAATAGTTGATATAGAAGTCCTTTTAAATTTGTTTTTACAACTTTGTTGCCCAAGATGTTTCCAAGAAGGTATACTGCTTTCTGAGGATTCCAGATATGGTTTATGCTCAAATTTTGTTATAAGGTGTAAACATTGTGACTTTTACTTATAGGGTTTTCTAGTTCAAAGGAAAGTTTAAACTGTTCTGAAGTAAATACAAGATTTGTTTATAGTATGAGACAAATTGGGAAAGGTTTTTCTGCTGGGTTTAAATTATGCGGTACGTTAAATTTACCGAGGCTCAGTAAAACTGCATACACTAATCATGAGAATAAACTCATGTCTGGGATTTCAGAAGTTAGTGAACTATCAATGCAAAAAGCAGCTACTGAACTGTTAGTGCTATAGCCTTCTAAAAATAAAATTGTTGAATATGACATTTCAGTTGATGGAACATGGCAGCGTAGAGAGAGGCCTGCACAATTCTTCCAAATTTCATGTTTTTATGTTCCTTTCATTGTTGACTTCATCAAAATACAATGAATTAAATGGGCAGGTCACGTTGTCAGAATGGACGAAGGCCGCACGCCACTAAAAAAGTATTTAATGCCCAACCAATTGGCACACGAAAAAAGGGCAGGCCAAATCTTAGATGGATTGAGGATCTAGAAAAAGTTCTAGTTTTGAGAACTAAGAATTGGAGAACACTAGAAGAAGACTGGCCTGGAAAAGGCTTCTTGAGTAGGCCAAGGTCCACCCTGGGCTGTCGAGCTACTGAGGAAGGAAGGATGTTCCTTTATTTATTTATTTTTTTTTCAAATTAGAATTAATCGTATCTAACCGTGTTTATGTGTATATGTATATCCTAACTTATGTATAAATTTTTGATATTTAACGTTACTTTCTTCAAAGTATGATCAGAACTGTTGTGTGTTTTAAATCAACTCAAAAGTAATTTAACAATTCAGAATTCACGATAAAAATGAACTATTTTTATTGCCAAACCTTTAGGTAGCAATCATACTAAGAAATGGATTCTGCTTCATAAAGATGCTTCTAAGAATTTAATTTGTTTGGATATTCCTCTTCTCAAAAACTCTACAAAATATTTCGTCTTGTAATAATGTTCACGTAGAAATTCAAAAGAACCTTACAATTCTTAAGGACACAGATATCCTTGTGTCTTTTACTTTTGTTCGTCACAATACGAGAATTTTCGGAAATGAAGCGCCCAATTTCTTGGTTAAGTTCGCATGCGATTGACATTTCAGTTAATGTTCCAAAATCCTTCTACAAGAAAAAGAAAATTGAAGAAAATGTTGTGTCACGCTTTGGAAAGATCTATACATTCAATCAGCTCATTATTTGCCAACAAAGAAATTTTTTCTGATTATTCCTCAAAAAATATCGAGCAATATTTTTTCTTACAAATTTTAAAATCACACATTTCTTTTTGGTCTTAATTTTAAAGTGCACCTCAATAGTTTTAACTCGTGTCTTTCGAAACTTTGTGAAATTGTTAAACATTTTAGCCTTTTTGTTCATTAAAGGAAGAAAGAAAATGCATTAAAAGGTTATACTGCATACTCTTAAAATCAATGGGCCTCAACACTTTCAAATAAGTTTTATTAATGCGATCGTTTTTACTTTCTAAAAAGGGGTCCCCAAAAAATTTAGGGAACACTCAGGACAAGCTATGCCGGTGACTGGGTTTCTAATTTTTTTTAGCTTGTTTCCAGCAAAACTACACATTCGCATTATTTTATAATTCAATTTTTTTTTTATTTAGCTTAATTTTTTGACATTGAACTTAATTTTGTTTATTTGTACTTTTGTTATGCCATTCAATCCCTACTGTGGCCGCGGTAGCCAAGTGGTATCGGAGCGTGGCTTGCCTTGTCACGAGTTCGAGCCCAGTACCACTAAAGATCCGCCGTGTAGGGCAGCGATGCACGCTAAATCTGTCGAGAGCTGAAACGTCCTCCCGTTGGTGTGGTAGTTAGGAGAGGGGGTGCCAGCTCAGGTGTCGTCCACGTCACTTGACCATGGTTCAAAATTACGTGGCCCGTCGCCAAAAGCCCTCATGTAGCTGTGAACAATGTGGCGTTAATATTCAATCAATCCCTAGTATTAGTTCAATCTCCCTGTATATATATTATTATTCCTCTCCTTCAGAGATTCATTTTTGTTCTCT
>BMAV01001880.1:294279-318028 GCA_019973955.1 Trichonephila inaurata madagascariensis
TTTTTTTTTATCCTCTTGATAATTCGAACTCTTGATTTTTCATTGATCCCTCCAACTTCGAATTATCGAGAGTCGACTGTATATTACATAGCTTAGAGGAAAGTCCGAAAAGATATATGCTAAGTTTACGTTCCAAGTTGGTAATGCATTTTCTTCTTTCTTAACAGAAAACTTTACATATTAAAAAAAGACTATAATTTATAAACTCGCAGTTAAAGTTTTCTTCACGAATTTTCCTCACGATGAACTTTTTTTTTTCAGAATATAACAACTTAGTTAGACAGAGGTTCGACAGTATTATATTTTGTCTTCTTTATCTCATAAATTTTTATGAACAAAATAAGAAAAATATGTGTGAAAGATTTATGTAAGCGGATTGATTTGATGTGAGGGTCCACGTTTTCGCATTGGAAAAAACGGACATGAACTAAGGAATACTGTATTGAAAAATAGTTTTAACTGCAGGAAACCGTGGTGGAGTGGTGCATCACGTAATAAAACTGGACAAATTGACAATCAGTCTATAATAAACTTTTGGTATAAGGCTTTTCATTTTTCCCCCTCAATTAGAAACTTGCTATAACTTATGAATTTAAAATAAAAGGTGTCCTTAACATACTAAACTAATATCAGTGGAGTTACAGCCCATTAGGGCCCGGACCTACTGTACCCATTTCAGTATTTGTGACCATTGGGTGCTGAGGTGCATGAGCAGATGTCCCGATCAGGTGGTTAGTCTGAAGCGAAACCCCCAGTGCTTTAGCCCCCAAGCAAGCTAGGTACTCATTTATCGACCCACCACTAAATGGATGAAAGGCTGAGTCGATCTTGCCCAGCCCAAGGATAGAACTCCAGACCTGTGGTGTGGAAGCGCTTTAACATACAGTCTGATTAATAATATTAAATCGGCAGTCAGACAGGGAGTCTCGAAAACTAATATATCTGCTCCTAAGCTCCTCCAGTTTAAAAGATTTCTTCAAGTGATAATAACTCGATATCATTTTATGCATCTGTAATATCTTAATATAATAATCATAATCTTAAATATAAATCTGTAACTTATATAAAAAGTCACGAAAAATATTTCCAATAAGCCATAACTTTAAAGGGTCATACTTTGTGGGCATTTTAAGAAAACCAAAGGATTAAATAAAAGCAGAGCCCTGTTTTTTAAATTTTTTTCTTAGACCATTATGGTGCTTACCATTTTTTTTTACGTCTTTACCAATTTTCACACATACGTTATATAAATTTTCTTAAAAGAATTTTTTTTAAAAAAAAATTATCACACACTCTTATTTCAAAGAGGAGCCCTGATTTTAATTATGTAATTCCTCTCCCCTACGCAACCGTTTGTGGAGTGGGAATATGATTTTCTAGGTGGCTGTTGCCTTCTTCAATAGAAAGTGGTGAATCTCTTGCGTCACTCTCCTCCATATTGCTGTTACCAATACTGCTGTCACTGTCTTTTAAGTCATTTGAGCTGGAGGTGTGACCTAACGAAGACTTCGATAAATCATCATCTACAGAATCATCTCTACCGTTTTCAACTTTGTGGTTCTCCAGCAAATGCTGATCGAGAGCTTCCGAACTTTCGAACATTTCGTTGCATACAGAGCAGTTATAAGCGAATACCTTGCTGTGGGCTTCCGCCAAATGTCTTTTATGCCCTGCACTTGATGGGAAACTTTCAGAGCATAACTCACATGGATGAGTTGTGGAAGTGATGTGAATCCTCATCTGTTCTATGGCATGACTGTTTTTTGCGAATGTTTTTTTACAGTGTGGAAACATGAAAAGTTTTTCATCACTGTGTGTCTTCATGTGAGCTTTACGGCTATCTTTCCGAGCAAATGTCTTGTTGCATACCTCACACTTGTAAGGTTTTTCACCAGTGTGAATTCGCATGTGAGTGGCAAGATTTTCGGCACGCTGGAATTCTTTTCTACATTCGGAACAGGTGAACATTTTACTAAGTGAATGCAATCGCCTGTGTCCCTGCATAGTACTGTGGCAGGGAAACGTTTCATTGCAATCTGGACAGCAAACCTTTTTAGAATTTTGCAACTTACTATCACTGTGTTCTTTGAACTGATGCTTCTGCGTATCTCCCGAGGAATTGAACTCTTCTGGGCACAATGAGCCTCTCTGTTTGGTAGACCCTTGTACAGGTGGTTTAGAAGTAGCTTCAAAACGCTTCGATGAAAGAAGGTCTTGGCCGTTATTCGTGCCTTGCGACTGATTAGGCTTAGGGACATGAGAGAAGGAGTGGTTGTCTAATTCGGCTCTAAAGAAAAACTTATGGTTGCAAAAAGGGCATTCAAAAGGTTTTTTTTCTATGCAGTGTTCCAACATATGCTGTTGAATCAAATAGGGTTGAGCAAAAACTGAACGGCACAGATAACAATGGTAAATTGAAGATCCTTCATATGTGTGCTCTATCAAATGGCACTGAAGTTTTGCTGGTGAATCGTATATTTTATTGCATATATGACAAAGGTGGGTCCTTCCATCTTGCAGAAGATGGAGTTTCACATGAGCTTCCATTTTATTTACGTTGTCATAATTCTGTTGGCATGTAATGCATTGAAATACATTTTTGTGGGATGATTTGTGTTTTTCCAATTCTGACAGGCTTTCAAATTTGATGTTGCATTCAACACACTTAAAGTTATTTCCGTGATAACAGTCTTTGCACATGTAAGTTTGATTGGCTTCTTTACCCGAAACGATTTGTTCATCTTTGATGTATTTTCTACGACAAACACAACAAGGGTATAAGGAATCTGTTTCTTTCAAATGATACCTTGCATGGACCTGGACGTCGATGTCGGACATTAAAGTTTGACGACAAATGACGCAGGGAGCTGGTAGTCCCTGGGGATTGTGTTGATATAAATGCGCATGGAAATGTTCTTCGAGTTTCAGCGTAGTGCGACATGTTACACAAGTATTATTTGTCACTATTTTACAGTGAGCAAGTTTATGTTCAGAAAGCGTAGCGGCAGATGGGAACATTTCATCACATATGTTGCATTTATGTTTACTAGAACCATCATTATGAATTTTCATGTGGTTTTCTAGTTCATTTCTATTTTTACAAGTCTCACTGCAATAAGCACAGTTCAAACTTAGAGTAGTCTGTCCAGGTTTTTGAGAGCCCAAAACCCTAATGTTATGAGCTTGTCGTCTGTGAACATTCAACGATGATTCCGCAGCAAAGCTTGTATCGCACATATCACATCTAAGTTGTATCTTGGAAAGAGAGTTGAATGATTCCGAGTCCATTCTCGGCTTTGTACTCAAATTCTGCACCATGTCTCCTTCACTAGGAAGCAGAGATTGCGAGGGTCCTTCTGGATGTTGATCTCGAATGTGCTGATCCAACAAAAATTCTATGTGAAATTCTTCCCTGCAAAACCGACAAGTAAAACTCCTATGAGTCAAAAAGTGATCCTGAAGCTGTGAATCTGATTCATAGGTTAAGTTACAAAAATTGCACCGGAATTTGAGCTGTTTTGTTAAATGAATCAATTTGACATGTGAAAAGGATTCTGCTTCAGTCTTAAAAATCAAATGACATAGCTTGCAAGAGTAAGTAGTACGCGTACAACTATGCACACTCGAGAAATGCAACTGAAGAGACAATTTTGACTCAAAAACATCCTTACACACGGCACATTGATGAAGCTGTTGTGAATGAGCTTCTAAAAGGTGCCTTTGTAACTGTTCTGGTTGGGTAAACGCTCTTTTACAGTTTTGACATTCATATTCAACTGAAGAAGCCAAATAATGGGATGTCATATGTTGGTCCAAAAGTTCTTGGGTAGGAAATTTGCCATCACATTCAAGGCAACTGTATGGAGTTGATGTAGTCCCGGAAGTTAAATGAATGCACTTTTGATGTTCTTTGAAAGATTCGAAATCTACAAAAGCTTCTGGACATTGGTTGCATATGAAAGAACGCGAAAACGCTGGATAAGGCGGATAATAAAATGGGTTGTTCACATAGACATCAGGCATGGTATTATGCCTAGGACTAGAGCTTTTGCTTCTGACTTGTGGATTCCTCAAAAGAAATCCTGGACCCTGCTGTACTTGAACTCTATCATGGTCTTTACACTGAGGGAAACCTCTGAAGTAATTTCCCATGGGATATCCAGAAGATTTCATTTCAGCGTATGAAGAGTGTGCCGTTTCAATATGCTTTGTAAGATCCGTAGGATTATCAAAGTACATGGTGCAATTGTAGCATTGGATTGTACTTTCTGAAGGAGATCTTTTTTGATTCGGGGCATCTGGTGTAGCTCTAGGATTACTCCAAGGACTCGAAGATGATGCAGCTGTTGATGAACCCGTATTGCTTCCCATTAGAAAGTGCGTTTCTTGAATGTGCTTCTGCAGTAAATCCCTTGAAGGAAATTCATTTTCTCCACACCAAGTACAAGAAAATCGGGAAGGGGCTTGCGAGTCTTCATGGCTCTGAAGAAGAAGAAAAAAAAGGTGTGATTGAGGGTTAGAGCAAAACTTGATATGAATTAGTTTTATTTTCAAACCAATTTAAAATTTCAATTAAAAAAATAAAGGAGGGTCAAGAGAGTGTGAGTTTATTAATGTCCCACTATAAAACAATGCAGAAAGCTATTGGCGATGTACCTCATAATATTGAGCTTTGGTCGAGTGATGAGGACGACACCTGTACTGGTACCCCCTCTCCAAACTACCATGCCACAACAACGGGAGCACATTGAGTCTCGACTGATTTAACGTGCATTGGCCTCCCCTACACCATGGGTCTTTAGTAGTACCAGGACTCGATTGATTGATTGAGTTTGGGGTTTTTTGGGGCAAGAGCCAATTCTGGCTATACTGCGCCAAACAATTGTTAAAAGATTAAAAGTGCCAAATGGTTAAAGTTTAAAAAAGAGTTAAGAGTAAAAAAAAAAAAAAAAAGTAAAATCTCAAAATCAGTTCTAAAATTAAAAAAGTAAAGAGATCTTGGTGAGGATTTCCTCCACCAAGTCTGACAAATATGAATTCAAAATTTTAATTCCTGTATCTGGTCGGGGTTAATGAACGCGTGTTGTATCTTCTAATTCTTCCTCTTCATAAATTATCTTATCATCTTCATAAGAGATTCTCCTATGCACGCGAGGTGTCGTTTTAATTTTAATTTCTGGCTTTTGTTCTTTCGGTAATTCTTTTTTTTTTCCGTGCTAGAGTTTTGTTTTGGATAATGCGTTGTTGTAGATGCAGAAGGGGCTAGATTATCGGGGTCGAATGGGGATGCGGATACGACTGACGAAGATGATTCATTAGGGGTAATTATAATATTGGCTGCGGAAAGCATGGCATCGGACACAGGAGTTGGTGGCTGAGGCTCTGACTCTGTAGCTGCTATTGAAGAGGTGAATGGCAAGAGTTATACTTGGGTTGAAGATGATGTTGTGGTAACAGCAGGAGTGGATTGTGATATATTTGGTTTCGGGGGAGATGAAAGTGGTTGCAATAATTTTAAAGGTAGACATTTTATTTTAGTGATATTTTCATCTGTCTGCGTAGCAGAAGATATTGGTGAAGATTTAGCAGCCTGAGCATATGTCTGAGATATCTGAGGGGGTACTAATTTTCTAGCTTCTAAATAAGAAATATTTTTGTTTGTTTTGATTTTCTGTATTTGTTTCTCTATTTTCCATTTGGGACATAATTTAGAATCTGCAGAGTGAGGCATTGAACAATTAATACATTTTGGCTCTAGACTGCAATCCGTGGAAGAATGCCCAACGGATGCACATCTGGAACATGTTAATTGACCGCGACAGGAAGTTTGGGAGTGTCCGAACCTCTGGCACTTAAAACAGCGCAGAGGACTCGGTATGTAGGGACGGATCTTGCAGTTTAAATAACCAGCCTTTATTGTTGTCGGAAGTTTTGGGTTATTGAATGTTAAGATTAAATGTTTCGTAGGAATAACTTCAGCATCTTTTTTTATAGTGATTCTCCTGACCTGAATTACACCCTGTCCTGAAAATTCCTCAAGGATTTCAGCTTCAGGAGTGCACATCAGGTCAGGTTCAGAAATGACACCTCGGCTTTTGAGTTACAAGATTTGTGAGAACTCGCTGTCAAAGGGCAATCTAAAAATGTTTTTGCCAACAAAAAAGATTTTGTTTGTAAAGCAGATACAGTTTCGACTAACAAATCACCGGAACGTAGTTTTTTAACGGATTTAGGTTCTCCGCCTATTCCTTCAATGGCTTTTTGAATTGCAAAAGGAGATTTTCTTGACATTTCATTATTGAGAATCGATTAAATTAAAAATCTACAATACGTAGCAATTTGATCAACGTTCAGATTGGGTAAATTAAGGCCTTTACCGGGGCACAGCAGCATTGGATCCATAAAAACGCGTACAAAACTTCGTTCTGGCGTGCCTCCACCCACCACGGAGTCCAACAAGGGAGGCAGTGTGCCGGTCATCTGGCAAAAACCAGGCACGGCGCTTACCTGGAGTACACCCAGAATATAATGCTACAGCATCAGGGCGAGGATCCAACGGGTAAACCCGCCACCCCTTATCTGCAGCACTAACCCTAAAGCAGTGTCTCTTCGGGGACACCAAAAAGAGGTACCACCAGCCGATTGCAGGAGCGGGCTCACTCCTGCCACCCGTCTACAGTGAAGCGTGGGCCAAAGGGAACGCAGAGGTATCCCTAGGCCACCAATCTCCTCCATATGGGAGAAGCGTGGGCAAAGGGAACACAAAGGATCCCCAGAACACCATTTTCCTCCTTACGGGACGCCACACACGGCAAACATGCGGGTTGGCAAACCAACGGTGTTAGTCGAACATAAATAAAGCAACAAAATCAAAATATTTAAAGAAATATACGAAAAAGAAATTAAATTAACGTAATAGAAAATGAAAACCAAAATATGTTAATGATAAATAGTCAATAGTTAGTCAAATCACACACACACACATATGAAAAAACTAATCAATAAATGAACAAATTCATTCTATATTTGTCTGTGATCTGGACGTGAAAAGAAAAGGGAAAATTGAATGACGAGAAAGAGGGTCGAAAATAGAGAAGGATCACTAGGGTACCCCGGGTTCGTGAAGCCCGTGTTTACCAAAGACAGTAAACCCCTTGGGAAAAGGAAAAGATCACTAGGGTACCTCGGGATTGTGACACCCGTACTCACCTAAAGAAGGTGAGCCCCCTGAGGGGACCAGGACTCGAACCCACTATACTCCTTCCATGAATTCGTGAACATAACCACTAAGCAACCACAGCCAAAAAGGAGAGCCAAAGATAGTTGCCTAAATAGCCTAATTAAAATATTTTTTAAGTGTAAACTTTTATTTTTCTTTTTTGATGGGAGTAAAATATGATAAAATGATTTTATTTTGATTCTTCGTTCATCTATCACTGCATGGAGATTCTAGTTCCACTTTTACAATGTGAAAATTATCTGTCAGAATTTAACTGTTATATTTATATTTATGCATTATTGTAATATTATATTTATACATTATAAACAGAAAACATTTTGAGAACTTTTTTTTTTCTTGTTATTTAAAATTGATCGTACATGCTGGTTAAATATTTCTTGGATAACACTCTAATTTTAAGACTGAAAGCGTATTAGAAACTTAATAGCTAAAAAGCAAATCAAACTATTTAGGAATATTAAACAGAAAATTAATTTTAATATAATACAATATATTAATCAAGGTATTGAATGTCGCCCATCCAGTATAGTGGTTAGCGACGCTGATTGCTGTGCCGTCGCGACTGGGTTCGAATCCCGGAGGACATGGATGTTTGTAAATGTATAGTGCCTTCGCGGCATGGGGGTACTTTAAATAGCCATCGAGCCGCAAGTCCTCTCGTGAGGTTGGTGGAAGGGGAAGAGAGGTGGGAGGCCCCTGCCCACCCCCAGGGTGTTCTCCCTCTAAATTGGGGTGAACCGAGCTAAATCGTTCTGTCACCTGTAGGGTGCTCAAAGCTACGGCTAACGACAGGCGTCACTTAGACCTTTGCCATGATGAATTTCGTGGGCCTTTGCCGATCAGGTGTTATTGGTAACAACAAGGTATTGAATGGAAAGAACGAACAAGGAAAAATATTCCAAATTGAAAACAGGGGATTTAAGACAAGTGTTGCGAATTTTTTGTAAAATAGTGTAAATAATTTGTATTTGGATATGTAATGCCTTTTTATATATATTACTCTAAATTATATTTAATTTACGTTAAAATTATAATATTCGCAAGCAACGACTTCCCTTACGATATAGTGGCGATTCAATAAGAACTTGGCGAAATCTTGGCGATAGAATCAAGTTGGCATCCTTTTTGGCGAGTTTGGGACCCTCTGGATTCTTCTGGAAATAAATGTGGAAATCCACTAATTTCACGATATATGACGCAAGTGGATTTTTCTAAAAAAGTCCGTTAGAGCTATAAATAGAGACGCTCGCCGGTTTTGACTAACGATCAGTTAGTATTGCTTTGACTGTTGAAGCGATTAGTGATTACTTCGGCTGTTGAACGAGCGATTGCTTGTGAATAATATTTTTATGTACGTGTATTTTAGACAAACGACAATTGTGTCTGAGTGCTGTTGAAGGCGTGAAGACCTTCTGAGATTTATTCTGCGAATATTGTTGTTGAATCCTGTATTTCAAAGATTGGATTTTCGGCAATAAATTCTCATCGCTCTTCAAGAACTGTCTTGTTCTTTGCGACTGATTTGCATAAAATCCTCGAACCCTGGATCTACGTAACACAAGATTTTGGATACTTTAAATACACGAGGTCTATTGGCAATAGACCTCTTCATTTTTAGAACTTTTAAAATCGTTTTTGGATGATTAATAAACAGTCATTTCTATTATTTTCCTTTTTCTGTATTTATTTGCATTGATTTTTGCGATGTCTTATTTGATTACGCCCTCAGCATCTTAATTTCAGAAACTCTTAACCATTTTGAAAAGACTGCCCTTTTTCTGATCCTTGTAATTTATAAGCATTAACATGGTGTTATCCATGGTTTGGTGTTTTTGATGTTTCCGTCAATATTGGGGGGAATAAAAAAAAATAAAAAAAATTCAGAATTTCAAACCAAATTATGCGGAAAAAATGTTCTTTGGTACAGAGATGAAGGGGAAAATAAAATAAAAAAATTAATTTTTATGTTATGTAGTACCACAAGGGGAATGATGTTCAGGTATTTGAGCTTTTTTATGGAGTGAGTGAATATTAACGTCGTACTGTTCAGCTACACTAAGGATTTTGGCGACGGACCACGTAATTTTGAACCATGGTCAAGTGACGTGGACGACACCTGAGCTGGCACCCCCTCTCCTAACTACCACACCACACTAACGGGAGAACATTTTAGCTCTCGACAGATTAAACGTGCATCGCTGCCCTACACGCCGGGTCTTTAGTGGTACTGGGCTCGAACTCACGACATGCCTGCCATGATCCGATACCTTGACCACTGGGTTACCGCAGCCCTGCTTTTTTATGGAAACAATAAAATGTTTGTTAAAGTGAAAGTAGTATTTTAGTATATTTGTTTTTAAACATTTACTGCGATAAGAGGGTACATTCTAAATAATCTCATCAGGGTAATTTAACAGTTCCTTTAGTATTAAATTAAAAAGAACTTTTTGTTGAAATTACAGTACACGATAAAAAGCAGAGAAGACGGAAAAAAAGCTTGGATCGAACGGATTTGACGATGTAGGGAAGAGAGCTGGGGTTATGAAATGTTGCAATGCACATTGTACCATTCACAACTCGGTACTCATTTATCAGTAATCGTCATTTTTTAAAATTTATATTATAAAAAAAAATAAATTTATTTTGTCTAAAATCATCTAACCAAAATTAAGTATATTTTCATTTTTTTTTTCGAAAGCTCAATTTTTTTGGGGCAATATTAAATTTTGAAGTTATTTTTTTAATTATTTTTCTCTTAATCTCCATACCATAGAACAAGGGTCGCCAACCCACGGCACGCACGCCACAGTGTGGCACGGTAGAGTTGTAACAGTCGCACGTGAAGACTTAACTGAAAAATTCAACAATTTTTGAAAGATTTTTAACAATTTTATTAAAATGGGGTTGCCTCAGACAAAAAAAACCCCCTCAAAATTTGGATCAAAATATGCTTGTGAATAAATGTTTTCTGCTATCAACATAATAAAATAAATATCACTGAAAACGTATTCATAATAATCTAATTTTATAGGCATCTATAAGAGCTAATCCTAATATAAATGACTTGGTAACAAAAAAAGTAGCAATTCAAAATCCCCATTAGGTAAATACTGAGCGTTTAATAATTATTTTGAATTAAATGATTCAAGTTACTTATTTTTATTTTATACCTAACCTAATTGATTGAACTTGTAAAAAGTTTAAATAATATAAAAACCTAAGTTCCTACTCTTTCGTCTTTTAATTATTATATTATTTTTAAATTTCGACTTGCATTAAAAGATATGCTATTTGCGTAAAAATCCCATAATAAGCTTGTAAGTAACATTTTTTCAATTTTCCACATTTATTTGTTGCAAAAGTTGGAAGTGGCACGTTTAATTTTTTTTTTTTATCAAATGGTGGCACTTTTCTCCAAAAGGTTGGCCACCCCTGCCATAGAACATCCTTTCCGCGTAGGAAGGTCCGGATTAATAATAATTTCTCTATATATAACAGCGATCCACCCTAATGAAAACACAAAAATTAAATAAATAAATAAAAAAATTCAATACACAAGTGCATCAGTTTTCCAAAAAAAAAAAAAAAACAAAAAAAATTAGTCAAATGTACCATGTGTGCTTAGGCATTATAAAAATTTAACATATTATGGATTTCTTAAAACGTCTATTCATTTTAAGAATGATTTTTAGTTTTTAATTGTGTCATACACAGCTACGAGCTATTTTGAGTGTTATGTAGCTTTCAACGTCACAGCATTGAACTAAAAATTAATAATTCCGTAATGATTTAACCCGGGAGCAGACGCGCACTCGATACTAACGTTAAACACATTTCGGAATCATCATTTCAGATGTGGAAAAAGTAATTGGAAGCAGCGATAAGTCGCACTGTTTGACAGCCTACTATGGCTCTTTACCCGCCACCTGGATTCGAGGAGGTTGCAAAATATGAAAAAGAAGCCATTCAGTTAATTTAGATTTAAATATAAATAAAAATATGTAATATTGTAAATAGGAAATATGTTCTTTGAAATTATTTTTAATATATCTATTAACGTTAGAAATTATTCTCGGTTTCATAATATTATCGTTTGCTTTGATTTAGTAATTTACATAAAAATAATTTTTTATAATTTTTAATCGTTAGGTATTATAAGTTTTGTTGCAAAAGTTGGAATCCATTTTGTCATGAATTCGGCTATTGATTGTTAGAATTCGAATTGATATATATATGTTTTTGAATCATATTAGAAAAAAAAAAAGTTGTTACTTTTACTAATTGATACAGATTTTAGATATCGAAGATTTTATCGAATACATGTGTTCTTGTTTGTTACGACCTAAATTTAATTAAAAAGTTTGTTCTATTTAGAATTAATTACTTGTTCCATATTTTGAACACTGAACCACCGAAACGAAACCGACAAATCGGTCCCAGGATGGGTTCAACAAATTTTTAAACATTACACACAAATTCAGAATCTATATTCCGAAAAAAATAAAAAGAATGTCACACCTTTTTATGTTCTATTAAAGCTTCTAAAGTAGAGAATTCCTCAAGACATATTGGACATTTCCCTTGCGTCTCCAAAGCGTGCATTTTTTCCACGTGTTTTTCCAGTGTTCTGGTGCTCGGAAACGTGCTTTGGCAGAAACGGCATGGGATGTATTTTCCGCGTCGTCTTCCATTACCTTGGTTATGGGTGTTGCAGTGTGTCTGTAAAGAAAACAAAAACAAAAATTGTTGAAATTTTTTTTTAAATTTAATTTTTGAGAAAAGCATGGACAAATCTTTTATTTTTTTTTCCTCCAAGAAATCTTCAAGTATAATCACAATTTTATTGTAAGATAATTTTAAATGAATATGCATAAACCAGTAATAATTTGTATTGAACATTCAACCTTCGTTAATATATTCGCAGATTTATAAATTTATTTACTGTACATTTTTTGGTTACTTATTTTTGATCTATTCAAAGAAGAGTGCTAAATGCAGCTCTAATGTCCTTTATAATTTTCAATAAAGGTTAGGTAATGGTGAAGAGATGACCCTTAAGATGGCCACACATCTCCAAAAATGTGATAAAAAAAATAAGTTTCTGTTTCAAAAATATATTTCTTACAAAGTCTTAACTTATCAGAAGTAAGCAAAAGCTTATGCAATAAAATAAAGTGTGTACTGCATTTACTAGCAATGATTTAAGGTTGATACCATTTTTAACCCTTTTCAAAAAGGCGAGAAATTTTGAGAGAATTTAAACTAATTGTGGAAAAAGATCTATATAAAAAAGCCAGGAAAGACTAAATTAGACAGTATTGAATGAATTATATTTTGTTCCAAAACACACATTGGATCTCCAAAAGAACATCTTAAGGCATGGGTCAACTGGGCCCAGGTTCAAGGCCTCTGCTTCGGGAGGGGGACCTCGTCTCGTTATCGACTTGACTCTACCTCAACAAGATCATGATCCGATAATTTTAATTGTCATATTTTCCGAAAAACTTAGAATTTCGAACAATATGCAATTCCCAAAAGTGGCAAGACTACATTATTATGCCATGTCTGTCGTTTGTTTCTGGGCCAAGACCTGCCACCATATATCATCGCTACTTATTTAGTTTAAAAGGAGATCGATCGAATCTTTTTGTGCCTAGATTTATGAAATTGCGAGTCAGGTACATTTATTTGTTAAGGGTAGGGACGTCTTGAGACTTTTTGAGGTCCTGGGCCTCTATGCAAAAGTAGGCCCTACCTAACATGTTTAAAAATAGACAGTTTACAGCATTCATTAACAAACATTTGTTCAGACAGTAATTTGAAACCAATAAATGTGCACGACTCCCAATCTCAAAAACCTAGGCACAAACCGGCTCGACCGATGGTCGCATTTTGACTAAATGAGTTGAATGAGCTTATGGTATTACGCCTAGATCTAGACATGGACAACGGTCATCGCATAATAATAGTCTGTCCACTTTTGCCAGTTGACATGCAATTTGAAATTACCTGTTTTTCAGAGAATATGAACGGAAATAATATTTGACCACATGAAAAATATCATCACATATCCGAATCACGATCTTACTAAGACATAGTCGAGAACGAAACGAGGCCCTGGGCCCGGGCCCAGTTGGCCCATGTACGGCAGTCTTAAGTCTTGTTGAGGATCCGGATCCCTACTTAAAAGAAAGCCCTGAGCCCGTTCACAAATTTAGGCCCCGCCAATGACCCTTAAAAATAGACTTTACATAGCATACATTGTCAAAAACTCGCACAAATAGTAACCCAAAACAAACAAATGTGCATGACTTATAATAGTACAAATCGGCTAGACCGACTACCTCTCTTTGACTTAATGAGTAATGATGATTTATGGTGGTAAGCCTAGGCCTACACATGGACGACGATCATCAAATAATAGTCTTGCCTCTGTTTAAAGTTTATATATAGTCCGAAATTCCCAGTTTTTCGGAGAATACAATTAGAAATAACATTTGAACATTAAAATTATTTTAATCATGATCTTATTAAGAGTTAGTCGAGAACGAAACGAAGAAGCCCCCATTGAAGCCGAGGCCCAGTTGGCATATGCCATAAGACGTCCGCGGGGGCCCATGCCGTAAGACACCCAGTTACTGTTTGTAAGAGTATTTACATCGTTTGCTATATACTGTCTACTTAAGAAGGTCCCAAGTGGGACCCAGGGCTTCAAGAAGTTTTAAGACGTTACTGGTTCTCTATAATGATATATATTTAAAAAAAGCGCGAGAAATGTGAGCTTCGTTAGACGAGTCTTGCGTTGAATCTAGATTCCTACACACGTGATTCCTCTAAAACATTACCAGTCATAAGCTCACGACCATGACCATTGTTGTTTATTAAACACTCCGAGTTGTCTAATTCTTCTCAACTCAAAGTAGAAAAGCACACAAGTTGAGAGAGAGCACATTGGGGGTACAAACCCTACTCTTTACTAAACAGATTTTTAATTTTTAGCATAGAGATTATACCTCGACGCTTTCATCTACGTGTTTTTAAGTATATAACACTCCCTCTTAAGACTTCTTGTGGCACTGAGCCCCTACACAAATGTAACCCCCCCTCTCCCCTATGATCCTTAAAAGTAGATAGTACATAACATATGTTGTCAAATACTCGTACAAGCAATAATCCGAAAAGAAAAAAAAAATATACATGTGCATGACTTACAATCGCACAAACCGGCTTGACCGATTTCCGCTTTTTGACTAGATGAGTAATGATGGTGTAAGGTGACAACCTAGGCCTATACATGAACGACGGTCATTACCTGTAGCCAGTTGACATATCGTTCGAAATTTCAAATTTTTTGAAGAATACAACCAGAAATAACACTGTGACGTCTCTCGCGTTCTTCTTCTAACATAACTCCTAAGTTCTTTGACGGCCACGATTAATGGCAAAACTTTTCCAACCCAATACCAAGAAGAGAAACGGAACGAATATGCAAATGGGATATACTTTAAAAGGATAGAAGGTTTGGTGAGATAAGACGGCAAGCCTAGAGATAACTTAGTACGGAATTGTTTGGAATAAATGTTAGACGTCCTACAGCTCTGGAAGAAGGATACGCTCATCACCATTAATTATAATAAGGATTAAGAAAGCCTGAGTATTCTCTCCTACAATTAACATAATAGGAATATCTTCAACCTAGGAAGGAAGGTGACTCTATAAAAGGTAATATTTTGTATAGGAAGTTATATTAGACAGTTAAATAAATATAATTAATATAAGTGATCTAGTTGTGCGATCTGACTTGAATATTAAGTTTAATTGGTGGCTTATTCTCACTTTAAGAAAGTTGTTATTTAGAATTAAGTAATTTAAGTTATTCTTAATAAAAGTTGTGTTAAGAATCGCAAATGTCTCATCTTTTAGATAATCCCACACCTCTAACTTACGCGGATCACGTAAGACATGGCTATCGCAGGATGGCTATGTCTCAACGCATTTGACCTTTGAAATTATTCGAATCATGATCTTATTAAGGCTGACGAGAACGAGTTGAAGCCCTTCTCCTTTTTGACCAAGGCCCTGAACCCGGACCCAGTTAGTCCATGCTTTAAGATGTCCCTGTCTCTCCCCCTTCAATAAAAGAAGTTTGTGTACGCCTCTGACTCAAAGGTTTGCTAAGTGCAATCAAAATTCTTTATAATTTTGAATCAAAGAACAAGAAAGATGATTGTGCGCAGGCTCCTCTCAATCCATGCAATGCTAACGGGAAAATTTTGATTATAATCTAACACAAACAAACAATTGGTATGATTACACTTCCAGATCGTGAAATAATCAAAATTTTTCGTTAATTTACCACCTGTATATTAATGAGTTTCCGGGGGGATGTGGGAAATCTTACTACAGAAACAAATAAATAAATAAAAAAAGTCAATTCCTACTTAGATCAACAAAGAAAATTTTTGTTTTAATTACTTTTTGTTAAATAGTTGCATTTAATATAAATATGTATATGCAAACGACAGAATCGCAATATGAAGTGACAAAACACTTTTTAACTTAACATTAAAAACTTTTTAACCACATAAAATTTGTAATTACATATTTTTTATCAAAAGTTGAAAAAAATAGGTTAGAATTTATTTTAAAACCAGCATATGAAAAATGCTGACGTCTAACTAGCATATGATTATTCATGTTAAGCTAAATCTTCATCATAAATTTAACAAAATCTGTTTTATCCAATGTTGCTACAATCTAGAGGAATACTATCGACTGAAATATATCTCTTAAGCTATTATTAGTTAAATTTAATTAATGAATTAATATTTGAAAAAACTGTATTAACATCAAGTGTCATCCACAGCAAGTTTAAAAAATGTATTCGAACTTGAATGGATGGATAAAAAGTGCTTTATTTACGATTGCAAATTTGAACAAGATATATAAATAAATATATATATATATATAACGAGAGTGTGAACTAATAGTAGGAATTGAATGAATACTAAAAGCAAAAGCGTAACAAATAAAGAGTATTTGTCGTCCGGAAGTCAGTAAAAGTTTATTTTTGTCATTACAGATCCAAAATTAACTAACGTGACAAAAAGCAGGCAAATGTGTGTGTGTGTGTGGACTACTATAAGAAAAACCACTAATAAAACCAGAATAAGTCGAGAAACGAGTAAAATTAAAAAAATACTTCTACTGTTTCTTACAGAAGGTGGAAATTCGTTTTAGCTTTTTATTCTTGAAATATTCAATTCAATTTTATTCAGAATATTCAATTAAATAAATAACCAATTGTAAATTTCAATAAGTTCTAATTTTTTTATTGATTATCTTTAATTTAGACAATGCTACTCTCAGAAAACCTCAAAGAAAAATTAGAGCTATTTGTATAATTATAATATGGCGAGAGAATTGAATTAAAGAGAATTTAATAATTTTATCAAAATTTATTTATATTATTATATAATTATTATGCGAGTTTGAAGCATTATATATTACTGTGAAATTAATTTTGAACTGCTTCAAAATAATTTATTTTGCATTTTTCATAAAAGATAAACAGAATTTGAGAAACTCATTCGTGTTAAACATTGTATATAATGAAAAATTTTCAGTTGTACAACTTCCATACAGATGGCGCTACTATCTAATTTTTACATTTTACTCGTCCTATTTCTACAATTTTACATTGGGGTTTTCCTATTTTGGAGAGTAAGGATAAAAACCAAAATAATATGATTCTTGCTCTAGACAGTTGTAAAAATGTTTGTTTTTTTTTTTAAAAAAAATCATCATGGAAATAATGGCCAAAAATAAACATAAAAAGTTTAATTATTCGCAATAAAAAATTACGAAATACTGATTACATTCATAAATAAATTCTCCATAACTCGATTTATTCTATGTACGATTTATAATAAATCAGTGCTGAAAATAAATACATTCATTAAAAAAACATTATCGGTAGCCGAATTTAAAAACAAGCCTTTGAACTTTTTCTCCCAACGGATTTACAAAGCTGTTAATCAATTGTAATACTGGAGTGGTATGAGATTATTATAGAAAAGAAAGAGAGAGTTTCCTATTCACAATCTTAAAAACTCAGCTGCACAAAATAAATTAATGTCATTATGGAAATTTGTAACTTTAATTGTTTTCTCTCTCTCTCGAAACAGAACTTTGAGTGAAGTAAAAAAAAAAGTCTTTAAGGGGGGAAAACCTAAACTCTTTAAATATGCAAGATATGTTAAAGGTTCTGTTACAAAAACTGTTTCAGTTGTACTTACAATTAAATCTATCTTGATAGAGTTATAAACAAAAGGCAATAAGTGAACTATTTGTGCATTTCCTTGATATGTATATAGCGCATTTATAATTTTTATTTAATGACATTGTGTAAACCCTATAAAATATATATACTTGTTTATATACGTGTATGTATGTTATAATCATATTTATATATGAAATAAAATTATACATATTAATTTGTGTTCGGATATATCAGTATCAAGAAAGGCTGTCAAAATAAGAAGTTAATAATACTCTAAAAAAGGCAAGAACAAATTATATAAACAAAAACTATTTAAAAGATACATAAAACTAAACAAACTATATAAAAATATATAAAACAAAACACACACACACAAACTATATCCTTACTAATATTATAAACGTGAAAGTTTGTGCAGATGTTTGGTACTCTTTCACGCAAATACAACTGAATGGATTTTAATGAAACTTTACAATAATATAGCTTATACATCAGAATAATACATAGGCTATATTTTGTAAAGATATTGTGAGAAGTGTCTAAAATATAACGATAATTGTCAAGTAAGTAGGAAAAAATTCTGCCATCTGCAAAAAAACCCGCGACAGCATATATCTATCTTTTATGTGTGAAGCAAAACTTTGCACTTTGTTCTGTCTACGCCAGGAACTGCGAAAGCTTGAACAGGCGGAGTGTGAGGCTGATTAAAATTTTAACATTAAATAAATACAACAAAAAGTAATATTATCGTATTACACTTCCAGATATAAATTATTTATACTATTTTAAGGCTTTCATTACACAAAATTTGTAATAATATTTTACTTTTGCTAAGCAGAGATCAGCTTAGGAAGGTGTTTTCAAAAATCGACCCACAAGAGAGTTATGGAGAGTTATAGATAAAAAAAAATCCTTTTTATCAGCTATTAGATCTACTGACTTAAAATTCAACAAACAGGTTTTTTTTTATTCACCTGATATATGCCAAATGCTTTTTTTTTGTTTAATTTTTAATTCACGTAAAATTTACTCATTAAAAACTTCTTTATCCTTCAATCTGTATTGTTTAATTTTTCAATTCACCCGTGCGAAGAACGGTTATATATATATAACAGCTAGTAAAAAATGTATAAAACAAAAACACAAACTGTATAAAAAATATATAAAACAAAAACAAACTGTATAAAAAATATATAAAACAAAAACAAACTGTATAAAAAATATATAAAACAAAAACACACAAAAACTATATAAAAAAATATATAAAACAAAAACAAACTATATAAAAAATATATAAAACAAAATAACTTTTTTCCAACTCTGCACACGACAAATAAAATATATCATATTTTTCAGGGAAAAAAATTTCTTTTGAGAGCTCCTCCAGCACAGAAATTGATATTACAAGAGAAAACTAATATGGTGGACTTGCCGCAGGGGCATAAAGTACAGTATTTAGACGTACCTTAAGGTCTGGGGCGGTAGCGAATGTCTTTCCACAAATCAAACACTTGAAGCTTTTTTGGGCTTCGTTTTCGGAAGATTTTTCTAGCATATTCTTCTTATGATGTTGCGTATGACTGGTGAGGGAGGCCATTGTTTTGTAAAAGAGGTTGCAGAATTGGCATTTGAAGGGCCTTTTCTTGTCATGCTTCTTCATATGTGCATTGAGATGGTCACTGCGCGAGAAGTTACTCGGGCACTTGGGGCACACATACTTTTTTTCTCCAGTATGCAATTTGTGATGCCTGTCGCGGCTTCTCTTGTGTTTGAACGGAGAATTGCAGTAAGTGCAATTGTAGAGACTAAGCTCTGTATGGACCTGAGGGGAAGAGGGAAAATTTAATTAGTTGGGAATTAGAAATAATAAAATTTCCACAGCAGTCATGGCGGGCCAGCACCACATCAATACAAATAATTATTCAGATTTATAATGTTTCCACTGACCTGTCTGCCACCTATATCAATATTTCTCTTGCATAAGATTCAAATTTGGATTTTTGTTGGCGTTTGGCATTGTATAACAGGATGGATCACACACGAACCGAATTTCAAGACCTACCTATGCTGAGTGAATGAGAGTTATATTAACGTCGCACTATTAAGCAAAACGAGGGCTATTCGCGACGACCTCTTAACTTTGAACCATGGTCAAATTGTAACGGATTACTCCGCGTCCTTTCATTAATCCTCTTGGGAAATCTTTGGGCTATGAATTCAAATGTATTCACAACCAACCCTTTGAAGAAGAAACCTTGATTATTTAAATTAGATCGGCTATATATAATCTAGGTTTTCTAGCTAAAGGAGAGAGAAAGTGAGGAGATAGGATAGATTGCTACTGATCAGGTATTATTCGGTTTTATATTTCAGATATCGAATAAGTGAAAGAATTAAAGTGACGATTGATCACTACAATGTAATTAGAGATCGGATAAATTGCAGATTCGCGCGATCTAGAATTGAGTAGGTCCATATTTAAAGTCTTCTCATACTTCGCGTATCTCGTTTTTAATTCACATATTGCTTAATTTGAGAAAATCTCTTCTCTTTGCAATTGCTTTAATTGTGTTGCTAATTGTGTGATCAATAAATAGATTGCTTTTGGATATGGCTAGCCTTTCTTCCCTTCCCTCTACATCTTTAGGCAAGAACGAGAGTACATCTCGTTCTTCACAAAATGACGAAGGCGACATCTGAGCTAGAATCTCTTTCCAAACTACCACACCAAGCCAACGGAAAGATTTCAATCTCGACAGATTTAACGAGCATCCACCCCTCTACACGGCGGGTCTTCATTCACCCCAGTACTCGACTCCCCGACGAGTTCGTGGCCATAGCCAATAGACTACCGCGGCTATCCAATCTATTCGAAAAGAATGTTCTTTGGTATAAGATGAAGGCAGAAAATAAAATTAACAATTAATTTTTAGGTTCAGTACTGTCGCAAGGGAAATTAAGTATAGGCATTTTCTTTAGGTTTTTTTATGGTAAACAATCGAAGTAATTTTTGTGCTGAAACGAAACGGGTATTTTGGTACTTCAACATTTATTATGACGACAGGACACAGTTAAAAGAAGAAGAAAAAAAAATAAGGTAAATTGAACAGCTTCTTAAGTATTAAATTTAAAAATAATAATAAAAACGCTTATTTTTGTCGAAATTGCAGTGCATGACAAAGTGGAAGACCAAAAAAGATTGGATGAAATTCATTTGACGTAACGGGAAGAAAGCTAAGTTATGAAATGTAGCGAAGTACATTGTACTATACTCTCTCTCCTCACGCTTATTAGTAATGATCTCTTTTTTGGATATTTAAACTCAAACTCATTGGCGCAACAGCCCATATTAGCCAGGACCTACTGTGCCCATCCAAGTATACGTAACCATTGGGCGCTGACATACATGAGCAGGTGTCCCGATCAGGTGGTCAGTCTGAAGCGAGACCCCCACTGCTTTAGTCCCCAAGCAAGCTTGGTACTCATTTATCGACCCACTGCAGTAGGGATGAAAGGCTGGGTCGACCTTGCCCAGTCCGGGAACAGAACTCGGACCTGTGGCGTGGAAGTGCGATACGCTATTTTGGATATTTATTGTAGAGAAATAATTTTATTTTGGGTCTAAAACAAGCTAACCAAAATTGAAAAACCTCTTCGTAGTAATATTAAAATTTGAAATTTTTTAAGAAAAAAATTTATTTTCTTCTAATTCCGATATCATTGAACATCTTTTCCACATAAGTTGGTTCCAATTATAAATCCTTTTTTACTTCTTCTCCCTATAAAACCATGATCCAGCCTATTGTACAATGGTTAAAGTCCAAATTTGTCATTTCCGTCAGTAGAAAAAAAATAAGAAAAAACCAAAATTAAAACAATTAAACTTACAGCAGTTTTTTTTTTTTCAAACAGTTTTCTAAAAATTTTGACTTGTCTGTCCATTTTCCTTAATTCAGAACATTATCGACTGTTTTCGTCTCATTTAATAAGCGATGAAATGAGCATTATTTTATTACATCACTTAGTTCCCTATAAAGTCATGCATATACTTTTATTATAATATAGTCAAGAGAGAGAGTACAAAGGAGAAAGAGAGAAGATATGAAAAACGAAATGCTGTGTGTGGTTGAGAGAACACAATTTTAGAGCTGCTATACTGCAATTTTCAATAGTTTACTAGTGAACTTATTGCTTAGAAACATTGTCAAGAACGTTTGTTAAGAAACATTGTCAAGAATCCAGTTAGCACCCCTCTTTTTTGATTCTCCCTGTCCACCCTAATTCTGAGATTACGCTAAATTGGAACTATATAATCTCCAATACAACAATCTTCAATATAAGCCATCACTGAGACCTCAGAATATTAAACAATGCAACAACCATATTCCTAAACAGTGGCGCACACAAGGGAAGGGGTGTCCTAGGGGTCCGGACACCCCCCCCCATAGCCCTTGATTTTTTTTTTCTTCGATTGGGTATAATCCTATGTATATATTACGCAAAATTTAATTACGTATTTGTTATAAATAATTAATTTTATTAATTAATGATAATTATTTATTCAATAATTAATTTTGTATTGTTTTTGTTCCCAAAAATAGGCAAAATCAAAAGAATATGTTGGGCGGCGTATTGGAGCATAATACCAAAATGGTGGACTTCGATCCTGGCCCCCCCCCCCTCCTGAAACATTTTTGTGTGCGCTACTGTTCCTGGAAATAAATCTTGATCAAATCACATGACTCACGCGAGACATGGAAAAAAGTTCATTTCACTTCAACCCTGATAAGAAGAAACATTTGGAAATGTTTTTAACTGATATGATATTAGAAATTACACGAAATATATAGGAGATGGACTTTCTAGTTTTGAATCAAAGTCAAGAGAAGAGGAAAAGTCACCAAAAGTGAGCCTCTTTTGAACTGTCAGAAACCATTTGACCTTGTGTGAGCGAATAAATTTATTAACGTCGCACTATAAAGAAGCACGAAAGCTTTTGGAAATCAAAAATGATGAGGATAATACCTGAACTGGCACTCTCCTCTCCGAACAACTACATCACGCCAACGGGAGGACTTTGAGCTTGAAACTGTTTCGAAGTTAATATACTGCAGCTTTAGCATTTTATAGCATACTTGACAAATTACTACCAGTCAAAATTCAAGACCCTGATCACAACGGCTTCAAAAATGATTCGATTATTTAATTCATGGAATATGTTGGAGTTATAGTTAGTAAAATTAACGAACGCAAACTGTTCAAATATTAAAGTTATATTTATGTTTACTATGAAAGTATCATTGCATAAAATTACACTATATTTTTAAAAAAACTTAAGGTATTCGATTACTTGCTACAACTTTTTTTAAAAAAAAAATGGAGATAAAGGGATTTTTTTTGTGTGTGTGGTCTTTAGATTTATTTAGCACATTTTAAGAAAAATATGCTAAAATTAAGAAAAGAAATTATCATTACTAAAATCAGAAAAAATTGGTAAAAATTTACAAAAAATAACATAAACGGGGCCCATTCTGTACAAAAAGTTTATGAACATATTTTCAATTTTGATGTGTGGTTTTGCCATTCATTTTTGAAATGACCTTCAGGATAAAAGATATTTTAGCTTTTTCAAAAACTAGAACACTTTACCTTAGTTATATGAAATTGCTTAAAAAAAAACAAACAGTGACTATATTCACACATAAGGGATTGTAAATTTTGTAATAAAACAATAATTGGTAAATCTGGAGATTAAAACACTTCTGCTATCATACAGAACATGCACAAAAAAAGGTCAGTTAATTATTTTCAGAACTTATTCAGTAATCGCTGTCCCCGTTTGAGCATTTTCAAAAAACCACATTTCGAATAAAAGGCATTTTAAAGTATGACATCTTGCTTAAAGTAGTGTGGCATCTGCTTTTGCTAAAACACTTGCAGTTTTTGTTCTAGAGAATGGAAGATAATAAACTTGGTATTTTTATAAAGCTAATAAGATGGTCTATAAAACAAAATCATAAAAAAAGGCCAATTTTTGGCGAAATTCACAATTTTAGGGTAGTCGGAAACCTTAATTGGTTTAAAGATGAGGTAACTGCTGCCCAATCATAGGAAATTACAAATTAAGTTTCAAATAACATTCAATTTGAATTCTGGAGAATCTCTTTCGAAAAAATCTAGTTCATACTGTACAGCTGTTAGAGAATACGATTAATCAGTGATTATAA
>BMAV01001880.1:318038-329050 GCA_019973955.1 Trichonephila inaurata madagascariensis
AAAAATGGGACGAAAAGCAACGTATTAAGCTCTAATACAGCAATACAATCATATACAAGAGGTGACTATGTACTGAATTTCGATCATCATAGTACAATATTATAAAAATGTAAGCATTTTTGTAGTTAGAAAACTAAAACATGCCATATTTTTTTTTATGAAATTATTTGATAACGTTACAATTTCTCACAGTCATAATTAACTTCATCCAGACATACATATATGAATATTTAATCAAAAACTCTCATTCAAATAATAAAAACTGGCTAAGTGAATATTAAGTATATTAATGTTGTTTTAGCTACATTACACGCTACCATTTAACACTCAAGAACATAATAAAAATGACACAATAAAAAAAAAAAAGATCGAAGTTTGTCAAAGCCACACAAATCAATTTCCCGTTCTTAAAAGACACTGTAACAAATTTTTTTTCCCCGTAAAGAACTGTGTCCGCAATGCATTATTTAATCCATCAATGGTTTCACAAGCTGTTAATGAGTGTCGTTAAATTCACACGTCGAACTTAGCAGGGTTAAATTACCTTGGAGTATGCAACTAATTGCTAGTTTGCTTGTCACGGACTCAACAAAAACTAAGAAAAATTGAACGTCATTCAAATATGTGTCCTAATAAGTCTGAGAAGGACTCCAGGCGACCTATTAAAGTCTTATTTGATAACAAATAAACATATTTCTAGTTTCAGAAGTGAAAGATGGCCATTTCTGGAATAAAGGCAGAAACAGCGAAAATCTTGTCTCCCGAAACTTCGAAAAAGGGAATTTGGCTAGAATGCCGGCATTGTTCTGAAATCTGGTTGTGTTTTTTCATTCCTTATTTTAAATTAGCAGCATTTGTCTGAATAAAGATAGACTCTAAGCAAAACTTCCTTTAATTTTTTTTCTTGTATAATTAGCGATCTAAAATCAACATATTCGAATTCTTAAATAATGCAATTATTAGACTATTTGCAAATTAATTTATAGGTAAGAAATTAATTTTTAGGAAATTCGAAACTCATTGCTAAAAACGGGATATTTAAGTAATTAATAAATATTTTAAATGAACAGTTACTCGATAGTTTTCATTTGTACTTGATTTCGATTTTCTCATAGGGTTCTAATAATTTGTCAACAATAACTACCCTAAGTGAAAGTTGGTTAGAGATAAGAATAATTCTTATAATTTCTTTTTATTTTTTTTAGTTGTAATTTCTTTAAAATTTTGCGAATTAAAAAAATAAACATAAATGTCTTTAGATTTCAGTTGAATTGCAATTTGTCAATGTATACATTTTACATTCTTTCATTAATAATTGCTTTAAAGAACTGACGCATAAAAATTCGGAAAAAAGAAATCAATATATATATATATCCAAACGCGAACTGAATTTGGTTTTTAATTCTGTATACTTTTCAAAAAACAATTATACAAGTTAAAATATGACACAATTCTTATAACTTATCTTAAATGCATTTTTAAAAAAAATTAAATGCACGGTTTCCTTGAAGAAATAGACACAAATAGCAAAAAAAAGTGTGAATTCTCCAGCAGATTTAAATTTAAAATACTGTACTTTTAGGAAACATATTTTATAAACATATCAGTATTAAAACACAATTACTAATTCAATCATTACATTCATCAACCGCACATATTAATCAAGCATTTATTTGTAATTACAGACAAAATGTCTTTTCTCCAACAACAAAAAAAAAAAAAAAAAAATTAACAAAAATAATTATGTTCACGAGACCGGAATCAAATGGGCATAAGTTGATGTTTATAAGATTAAATGTTTATAAGTTGTTTTAGAGTTTAACTTCCGACGAGATAGGAAAATGGTCAATGAAACGTATCATTCTTCGAAATAAAAATAAAAAAAAGTTTTGAGGCATTATAAGTGTTTCAACTTCAGTGATCTCGAGGGAAAAGGGGAAAAATGATCTAAATGTGTGTAGAACGCGTCTATAAAATATAGTAAAATAGTGAAAGCGTAGGTGACCTTGAATTCGTGGGTGGTCATATGGATTTTCGAGTGAGTATACACCCTTTTCGTAACACAGGAAGGGAAAGTTTATCCAACTTACTTTGATGAGATTGTTGAGACCAGTTCAACAAGCAGTTAAAATTATATTTTATGCGTGTATTTCAATTTTTATTTTTCTGAAAAATTACATATAAAACCAGAAAAAACATAGAAGTTTTTGTATTTAAATGTTGATGCAAGCATTTTTGGTAACTGGCTGTCAAAATAGTATTGCAAGTAATTTCTTTTTAGTGCTTCAAATAATACCCTCTTCCGTTTAACTGTTAATGTTAAATAGAAGATGAACCTAAACATGATAATTAAGCATATTTTTCGATTAAAAGATAATCTTTAAACTTAAGGTATGAAAGAAAACAGGATATTTCTTACAAGTATCTTCAAAATTTAATTTAGAATATAAAACACACGCGGTTGCTGTATTACTTCTTTTTTTTAGAATCATACTTATAAATATTACAGAACTTTATAAAATTTATATAGGGCTGTGTAAAGAAAGTTTTCCGCCAAAGTCAGCAGGCTAGCCAGAGAGCTCTGCTTCTTGAATATCATAGTCCTTGTTTTTGAACTTTCTTTGCCAAACCTTCATAGTGCATATGATACAACAGTAGTTTCTAAAGCTGTATAAATGATTCGATGACATTTTGTAGCTGACTTTTTTGCAACAGAACTGGAAGTAAATAATGGTTTCGATCTGGAAATGAGAAAATTATATTTCAGATACCTTGTACTAGTAGATAACTATATTGTTGTTTTTTTCGCAGATTTCACACCACAGTACTCTAAGGCAAGTCTTTTCCTTTCAAATGCCGATAATTGTCTTTCAAAATATGGACAAACACGTCAACGTGAACTCTTAGACGATATTATCAATGGCGGGAAACTTTCGTTACAACCAGATATTTTTTTTTGATTCCATGCATTTTGCTCAGGGATGTCTTAAGACGTTTTGAGGCCCTGGGCCCTGAAAAATCATGATTTTTTGAAACCCTGGACCCCTATGAAAAAGTAGACCCTACGCGAGATCTTTAAAAGTAGACAGTAGCATTGTCAAATGCTCGTTCAAACGGTAATTTAAAACAAATAAATGCGCACGATTCGCATTCTAAGAAACCTAGGCCCAAACCAGATCGACCGATGGCCCATTTCGACTAAATGAGTTGAAAGATTGTTTATGGTACTAGGCCTAGGCCTAGACATGGGCATAATAATACAGTCTTACCACTTTTGTCAGTTGACATGCACTTTGAAATTCCCTGTTTTTCGGAGAATATGTACGGGAATAATATTTGACCATTAAAATTATCTGGATCAGGATCTTATTAAGACCGAGTCGGAACAAAACGAGGCCCCCACAGAGAGAGAGGCCCTAGGCCCAGTTGGCCCATGTCTTAAGACGTCCCTGATTTTGTTATCCAAAAATGTAAGATTTTCTTTGAGCTTTTGTCAAATGCTGATAGTATCACATCTAAAAGACCAAAATGGCAACAAGAAAAAAAAAGTTCTTTCATTCTCCCATGACTTTAAACTTGTCCACTCAAAAATCTGGGGTAAGGAAATCTATAATTGATCTTTTTTCAACTTAAAAAAAAATCACTCCAATCAGACTTATCTTGAATGGCCAAGGAATTTAATAATTCTGGAGCTAATAATGTGGGATGCGTTGGAGATTTTTATCCACTGACATATGTATTAATAAGTGTGTAGCTCAGAAGGGTGGAGTAAGCCAAGAGTAGCCTAGGCGGAGTCCTTGAAGAGGGTCCTGAAGATAAAGACTGCGCCTAGAGTTCGTTTGAGATGGATAGAGTCATTAAAAAGGTCATTAAAGGGTGTCGGACAGCTGCTCTTATCGTGGACTCTGGGCCCACGCCCCTTTACACCCAACCACTTAACCGTTTAGAACATGTGGGCGCACATTTGTGTCTCCCCAGCTTCCATTTTTATTGATTCCGTATCAAGGGTATTTCCGCTAAACGCAGTCACGTGGTAATAACGAGAAAAAGGATGGAAGTGTTCAGGATGATTCTTTACATTTGGGTGGTCACTCTGAAGAATGTCTCCAATTCAATCTTTTTAAGACGATTCCATATTCTCTCGTAGGAGATTTCTTAAAATTTGCTGAAATTTCTTGATAAATGTTTTTTTTTTTTTTTTTTTTTTTTTTTCTTTTTTTAATTAACTGTTTTTCAAGATTTTAATTTCGTGAGGTTTTTTTATTATTATTAGTTATAGCTTGAATTAATTTTTAGCTAGTACAGGAACACGGGAAACGTCATTTATTGCAATCATTGTCAAGCGACGAGAAGTACCACACACACACATCGAAGGTTTAATCTCTCTCTGAATTTCCAGATATCACCACGTGAGACCTTTGAAGTGTAATTTAGCTTATGAGCAGAATAGCGATTATATATATTTACCTTATACTCTTGCATTTAGCATATGTAGAAAGGGCGCGTAAAAGGAAATATTAAAATTGCGAATATGATGCTCTTAAGGATTAATTATCTGCGGAAAATGTTTGACACTAGGTGTTATGAGTGCGAGTGTGTATGTTTCTGGAAAATCCCCCATTACAAAACTGTAAGCTTAGAGAAAGACCCACAATAACAGAACCTTAAGACCGTTAAAATAAAAAGGAAATATATATTTTTTTCCATTTAAATTTAAATATACATTCTAAGGAAGTATTTACATATTATGAAACGGATAACTATACGCTTGTAGTGAGATGACAGAAATAGATCAGTTTACTTCAATAACCCTCCAGAAACATACTAGACATTAAAACACTGGCGGTTTTTAATTGATTTAAGTAATTGTGCTAAAAAAATAATATATCAAAGTAACGAACAGTATCTAAAATTTTCTCTAAGAAAGCCATGCAAGTTTTATAGGGGTATGATTAACATTTATATATATATAAAAGCTTTTCCGTATATTATTTAAAATTTGCTTTTCCGCGGTTGTAAAAATTTAAATAGGAAATTTAATACTTTTTAACATAACTTGTAATAATGTTTTACAGCAAAAAAAACATGTCAATACCGTATACGTTAAAAGCTATCATACAGTAAAACTACAAAGTTTTCTAACGAGCTACTTTATTCATTAGAACAAATTACAGTTCCATTGTTTCTGCAAGAACTAGTTTGATCAGAACTTTGAGTTTTTTTATAATTTTACTATAAAGGGTGCGCAGTATCATATTAGCACTGTTTCGTAGAAAAAAACATCCTCAGCCTTTCTAAAATATTTAAGGCTGGTATAATTTTATAACAAAGATTCAAACTATGAAATCAAGAAAAGTTGGAATTAATTTGGACACAAAATAGTAACGCCGAAGGGTTTCTTGATTGCATATATATGTATATCAGTTGGACCTCTATATAACGAAGTCGCTAAATCATGGAAAAAAGTTCTTTATATGGAAAATTCGTTATAGAGATACAAGCTTCAATTTTCTTTATAAACCATATAAAACAAATTTGACACTCATAAACACTATATATTAAAGAAAAGTAATTATTCACACCTTTTCGTAAATTAATATAAATTTATTTTATATATCTTATCTATAAAAGAAAAGAAAAGAAAGAAAAACTGCAAGAAAAGTTTCTTGACACCTTTATCCCCTTTCTGAAGACCCCTTTTCTCTTTTTATTCTTTGAGACTCAACCATTTACGTTTTGACATTTTCAAGATACAAGAAACGAAGTTACCAGTACGACTGATCAACACTACAAATGAACGGAGACTAGTTCAAGGGCACGAGACTCCACTGAGGGTGACAGGGGATATCGAAGATGTTTCCAGTGAACTAGACAATGGGGGTTAAAGGATGCACTTTTAGGATGAAATGTCTAGAATTCTATTGCTCTCGGTGAGTTAGTCACTTAATAAAACCAGTTCAAGATTTATGACCTCTAAAAAATGTGCTAAAAGAGAGAACTCGAATTATCCCAAAATACTTCAAGAATAAGGAGAAAAAAAATAGAATCACAAGAGAAAAAGTTCATTATATAGAAAATGCACTTCGTTATAGGGAGGTTATTTTACGAAGAAAATCGTGAAATGTTCTTGGTTCCTGGAAAAAGTTCGCTATGTAGAAAAATTCACAATATAGAGGTTCGTTATATGGAGGTTAGAATGTTTTTATATCTCCCGTGGTTTTTTTAACCCCAGCAGATGAAACTTCCTCGATTTTTTTCAGAAAAACCATACCGATATTCATTTCACGTAACTCTCACATTCCAGCATTCATCAAAGTCACACACACACATTAACAGACGGAATAATAAACGTAACACGTGATCAAATAAATAGGCGTTTATTTTCCAACTGTAATTAAATTATTTACCCAATATCTGTCACCTGGAGATGGAGGGGGGGAGGGATAATAGATCGCCATGCAATTACAAAATTATCCGATAGCAATAGAAAATATTTAGAGGCCAATTTGGCGATCGTAAATCATTTTCTGAGTCGCCAACAGCCTTGTCGATGATTTGGAAATCAAATAAAAACATCTTCCATTTTCATTGCACTGCGGGGAGTTATTACTCTTTTCACTTCTTATCTCGTTGAAGCTTCAGTTATGACGGTTGATGTTCTAAGCACACACCCAGATTTCAATATTCGGCTGATGGTTCGAACGATAAAAGAAATGATTAGGATTAATAGTTGACTAAAACAGCAACTCAAGGTTTGGCGATTTTTCATGGCAGGAAAGGGTGAGGAAAGTAATTTAGAGCTATTTAAATGCCAGAACTATTATTGTGTTAAATTTCATTGTTAAACTAATTATAAATGAAATCTTTCTGTAAATGTATCAACCTAATGGATATATTCGAAAGAATACTGAAGAGTCAAACGCATAGTTTGAAATATTGTGATAATTTACCATCACTAATGGATTCTTGTTGGCCTTGATAGATCTTGACAAGTTAATTTTGATTTATTTGCAATATAATTCACTTATATAAGTCAAAAGCTGACAAATATGTCACGCTTTGACGAAATTGATTCGAATGTAGAAGGTTATCGAGAAGGAAAAATATAGCGATTGGGCGGAAAAATTGCTCTCGATTAGAAGAAATAATTATTGATCTTCTAATTCAGAGTAACAAATCAAGATGTTATTAAAATTCCTCGACTTGGAATTTACTCTGGATATTTGATATTTCTTACACTTCAAGGATAATAATAACCAGGAAAAATTCTGGAAAATGTTTTCTTGTTGTTAATTTCTTTACGTCGGGAAACTAAAATTATCTTTTACAATTTGATTGAAAATTAGAAAAATTATTTATTTCTCTTTTCAATGAAGCATAAAATGTTATAATAACTTATCCAAAGTTTGATTCATGCTGTAAAAATTAGATGTTTAAGTCATGCTATTTTCAAAAAAAAAAAAAGTTGAGTTTCTTAGTAAAAAAATGATAAGTTATTTTTTAAAAATAATCATAAATAATAATATATTTTAAGATAAATTTACGTAGAAACGAGAAATATTTGAATTAATTGAACAAAATGAAGTCCATTGGCTGAGTGGTAGCGTTTTGCGCTCCTACGTCATAGGTGCGGGGTTCAAACCCAAGGCAGGGGAAGGTTCACACAGCCTTTCATCCCTTCAGTGGGTCGATAAATGAGTACCAACCTTGCTTAGGAACTGAACACCAGGGGTTTCGCGTGAGACTGACCACCAGACCGGAACATCTGCTCATGCACCTCAGAGCTCAAGGTCTCGAAAACTGAGATGGACACACAAGGTATTGGCCTTCATTGGCTGTTGCGCCACTGAGTTAAGTTTCTTTTTTTTTTAATGGAATGAAATATTAAGACATCAAAGATTAAACACCGTATTTAGTTGAGCCTAAACCGTCATTGATTCAAATCCACTCCCCAAAATTCTTAACACATTTTGTGAAAACATTAAAACTAGTGTAAAAATGTTTAATGATCTCCAATATTTATGAAATTAAAATTTAAAATGAGATCTGCAATAAAAAGTAAATAATTAATTTATTTCACCACTGTTAAAAATTTATAAATACACAGCAGTGCGCACACAAGGGGGGGGGGGGCCCCGGGGGGCCAGCCCCCCCAAAGCCCTTGATTTGTTTTTCGATTGATTATAATGCTAAGTATATAGTACGTAAAATTTAATTAGTATTTGTTATTAATGATTAAGTTTATAAATTAATGCTAATTATTTATTCAATAATTAGGTTTTTACTATGTTTTGTTCCCGAAAATCGACAAAATCAAATGGAGCATGATACAAGAATGGTAAACTTTCGACCCCGGACCCACCCCCCCTTGAAAAATTCCTGTGTGCGCTACTGATACACATAATTGTTCTAAAAGGGAACCCGTAATTGCTCAATAAAAGGATGAAAACACAATCCCCCCTCCCAACAATATTTTTCTCCTTCGATTCAAAGCCTGATCTGATTTTCAGTAACATTAATAATAAAAAAAAGTGCGGTGCTTAGATTCGAATGAAGGTCCTGTTGGATTAGGATTCGGGATTAAATATTTATTTTCCATTCGCAAACAAATAGTGTCAAAACATTTTTAATTACTTAATCCAACTGAATTCCAGGCGAAAATATATTTCTGATATTCACAAACCCCCTTTTTTTTTTCTACTCATGAATCAATATTCAAAAAGCTTAACTATTATTCAAACTTTAATTCATACAGGTTCAAGTCCAGGAGTCAACTCTTTCTAATACAAGGGTGGCCAACCCTCGGCGTGAATGAGTGAATATTGTAACGTCGTCAGTAGTTAGCAAACAAGAAAATTTGTCACAGCCTCATTTTAAAATTAAAACAGTATTTAATAGCTTCATATGTTACTAAAAAGTCCACTAAATATGCCAAGCCGGGCGGACAGTCTTTTCCACGGGAGTTCAATCCCTTTTCCAAAAGGCACTCGCTATTCCCTTTTCTTTTCAGGGCTCCTATCCAGTTTGTCTCCTTCCAGGGCTCTATCTCTCTGTTTCCATCCAGGGCTCCATCTCCAAGTTTTTTTCCTCTCCGTCCCCTTCTCCTCAAAATCAACCCCTTTTAAACACCAGAAGCGGGTCCACAACACGCCCCTCGTCTTCCTCACTGGCAGGCCAAAAAAAAGGTCTGCCCTCGTCCCCGGGCCACATTCGTCTCCCATTTGTGCGGCAAACACAAACACATTCCTCGTCTGTCTGGAATCTAAGGGCGCCATAATTCTCATCCAGCTTCTGAAACTCCCATTTATCACACCACCTGGGCCTTATAGCCCCATTCTCTAGGCAGCGACTTTCATACAGGCTTAGCCTATACGTCAACCTATTGTCACCGGCACTCTTCAGTTATTGTAAATTCCAGACTCGATGGCTGCGTTTGTCCGAGGTCAGACAATACACAATGACCCCATAGCCACGTGCTCTTGTCACCTAACGTCTGTTTGGGGCCATAAAACTTCAGATGAACAGATGGGTGAGGTTCACCCCAATCGAAGACGTCACAATATTAACGTCGCACTGTTCAGCTACACGAGAGCTTTCGGCGACGGACCTCGTAATTTTGAATCATGTTCAAGTGACGTGGACGATACCTAAGCTGGCACCCCCCTCTCCTACCTACCACACCATTGGGAGGGCGTTTAGTTCTAGACAGATTTAGCATGCATCGCTGCCCTACACGGTGGGTCTTTAGTGGTACTGGGCTCGAACTCGTGACAAGGCCAGCTACGATCCGATACCTATACCACTCGGCTACCACGGCCATGGCCAACCCGCGGCACGTGTGCCACGGTATGGCACAGCTGAGTTGTAAGAGTGGCACGTGAAGACTTATTAAAAAACTTGAAAAGATAATAATAAATACTACCTTTTGTGACGAAGCATATCTCTTTCCCCTATTTTCCAACAGATCCCTTGCCGACAGAAGCTGCGAAAATTCCAGGCATTTCCCTAATTGCTGGGAAGGAATTTCGTAGCTGGGTGGTCGAGTTTCGGCACATTTTTTGCCCAGCTGACCGGACTGTCAAAAAGAGGCGCCTTATCATTGTGTATTCATTTTCCCACCACTCGGTGACCCCGTCGCGTCTGAGAACATACAAATGTGTACCCAGCCTCGGCGCCTCTTTGGGACTAGCGGAAACGAGACCGGATTTGGCGCGGCAGAGGGGTAAGACATGAAGGGAGCCGAGACCGTAAGGTGGCAGCAGAACCATGGGAACTGAGGCCGACAAAGAGATGAGCGGTGGATGACTAGGAGAAAGAGATGATATAAAAAGGGCGAGAGAGTCCGGACGAGAGAAAGAGACTGGATTTTTGAAAGGAGTGGTTCGGACGTCCCTTGAGCGATAGGAAGAGCGATAACGAGCCCGCGAAGTACAGCGGTCTCCTGGCTTGAAAAATCAAGGAACGGAAGAGAGTGCGAAAGAGACTCGAAATTGTTACGGACCCTTTTTTGATATTGAACTGTAATAGAATATACCATTATTTTTTTGATAATTTTCATATTGGAATAAATAGTTAACCAAGAGCTGAGTGAAATCATTACACTTTTTTAAGGTGGTTGTCTCATATTTATAATGCCCTTATTAAAAATATTTTTTAAATACCCTTAAGGTATCCGACTACGTTCGGAACCATGATTTTAAAAAAGCGCATAAATGGATAATTTTCATGCTATTTAGTGTCACTTAGATTAGAATACATGTATACAATTGTTTTTAAGGACATTATGACAAAAAAAATTATTTAAATACAATATTTTGGCAAAAAATTAACTTAGAATAAACTTTTTTCCAAATGTTCTCCTTTTGTAAAAAATGCTTCTATTGTATTAATATTTTGCCTGTATATAGCTCAGACCTCTGTATAGAGGCTCAATTATGATTTTTGAAAAATTCAAATTATTTTCAGAGTTATAACCATTTGAAATAATTATCGGCGTATTTTCTTAAAATTTC
>BMAV01001881.1:0-14268 GCA_019973955.1 Trichonephila inaurata madagascariensis
GAACGAGAATGGAAATTGTCCTGCTAGAATAAAGCGCAAATGTAGACTGCCCAAATTGCCAAATCATAAGCAAAAAGGTGTGTAGTAGGCTGGTCTTTTATTTAAGTGTCGGTAAGGAACCCAAGAAGTGTCCGATGTCCAGATATAATGCCATAAGGAAGCCTAGTGTGGGATTGGTGTGACGCTCAATGATGTGGACTGTTAGCTAATGTTTCCAGTTAATGTTAATGTTAGCTAATGAAAGAAACCCATGCTGCTTAAATCAGGAGAACGTGGTGGCCAAAGAACAGGTCTACTACGCTTAATTCAATGGTGACCAAATACCTGATTCTAATGTTCTTCAATATATCTCTCATAATGGGGAGGTGCCCCACCATGTAGAAATCACAAATGGCGTTGACACGTTGGGGATCAGAGTCAAGTAATCATGATAGCAGCTCTTCCAAAAAGGTGAGATAATCTGCATATATGAGAGTTGCTGGCAACAAGTGAAGCTCGACTAAGAGGTCACTGACCTAACCAGCCCAAACCTATATTGAAAAGCGATGAAGGGCAGCATTTAGCCTCATGCCATGGGATTCTCGTCAGCTCATAAATGCGCGATGTGATGGTTAAACACGCCATCTCACGTGAAGTTCGCCTCATCTGTAATAAAATGCAAGATGGCAAGTGCGCTTTCTTCGCGAGTTTGACTGAAATATCACCATGATGAACGCACACGCGCAGGATGATATATGGAGCGCATTGACGGTGCTCTTTTTGAAGATGGTATGGGTGCAAGCCTTCACCTTTCAAACTCGATGGACATTACGGCTAGATCCTTCTATGCAGCAGCGATGGTTGGTATTCGAATTTCTTCGAACGGTATCCAACACATTTTGTTCCACACTGGCAATTCAAGTCACTCATGGACCGCCCTCACTATGCCTATCATCTCGTAATGATCAATATTCACATAAATTGTGTTACAAATTAGTAAACATCCGGAGGCCTGATGCATTTATCTGTGTGTACCTTTTGCGATACAATTGTGACATCTCTCGCGTTCTTCCTCTAACGTAACCTCTATGTTCTTTGACGGCCTCGATTAATGGCGAAACTTTTCCAACCCAAATCCAAGAAGTGAAACGAAGCATAGATGCAAATAAGATAACCTTTAAAATGATAGAAATTTTAGTGAGCAAAAAATGGCAATTTAGAGAAAGTTCAGTGTAGAGAAGATAGAAGTGTTGATCGACGGCTTACTTAGAATCAAGACGCCACCCCGCCAACTATACCAAGGTACACATACCATTGTACAATCTTAGGAGAAAGATTTGAAATAGTTGGGACGTTGAGTATTCAACCAAGGTAGGAAGATTATATTCTGAACGCTAGTATATTATTGAGATTGAGATTAGGCGGATATAATATATTTATATTGATAAGTGATCTAATTGCGCGATCTGAGTTAGTTAAGACTACGTGTTGTGGTTTATTCTCACTTAATATAAGTTTGTTCGATATCTAAGTAATTTAAGTTAAATTCTTAATAAAAGTCATATTAAGAATTATAGAATGTCTCATCATTCCGAGAGAATCCCACACCTCTAACTTACGCTGAAACCCCACGACATAGCTATCGAACGATGGCTATGTCGCACAACCCTTATGCTTCTCGTGCATTTCCTTCTACCAATCCATAAATCAGGTGCATATCTGACTGCTCGTAACTCCTATGCGGTCAATGACAGTTCAAATGACTGCGTTAATGCAGGTCTGTTTCCTTCAATGTGCTCTTGTGAACAGCACCAAACTAAGACGTTTCCATCCATTGGTTGCTATACAAATCTGAATCCTTGTGATGTCCATTACCTCCTTATAAAATTACTCCCACAATAATCCTGGGATACCCTGTGTTATTTGCAGGTGACGTTAACATATTTTGTAGCACATTGTAAGGGCACAAACTTCGTAACAAGAAATATTCAAGATGAATTGCAGATTTGAATCCATATTCCACATTGCTGTACCAAAATAAAGAAAAAAACATACTTCATGTTTTTTTCTTAAATTATGGAATTATTTTTAATGAAAATTGGTAAGCATAAAAAAGTAATGATTCTTTCCGTAATTACTAAATCAAATTCAATGTTTCTTTATTTCATACAAATAAATAAAGCAGGCACTGTGTGCCGCCTTTTTTGCTTGTGCTTCGTAAGGCTGACAAATAGTTTTGAAACATGACAATGTTTGGATGACGGAATATTATAAAAAAACTCTTAGGAGATTGGTGGGATATCAAGTTATTTTCGAAGAGTCTGTCTTAAAAATTTATACATTTTCGAACGTACTTAAAAAAATGAGTGGCTAAACTTCTAAAAACTTACTTTTCATTCATTTCTCCAGTTGTGTTGCATTCGAAGGTCTTGAATAGAATAAGTATTAATACTTTTGATGCAAATAGGGATATTAACCCTGTAGAAAGAAAGACATCATTAGCATACATTTGAATCTGAATTGAAAAACAAATCGAACCAAAATAATCAGATGCCATATTTGTATTTTACACCAAGTTAGGATGAAACATATTCTAAGTAAACAAAAATACAACTTTTTATCCAAATATTAAAAATCATTTCTAAGCACCTATTCCTTAGAAATATTATTTTAAAAATTCTGAAACACAACAGAAAAAAAGTCTGTGACATTTAAAACTTCAATGTGTGTACAATTTAGCCTATATTTCCCTACATGTCATTATAGTGCAGCGCCAGAAAGTGCCTAGAACAGTGCTTCTGAAACTTTCAGAATTTGCGACCCAATATTCAACCATAATTCTCATTCCATAATTCCCCCCTTCCATGTAATTACAATGCATTGACTTCAGTAATATTATACTTTGACACGCTAAGGCTACAATACAACTTTAACTTCTTAAGTGCCTCCGGCGTATATAAACGTCTCACTCAGCCAAAGCGTTAATTTTCTCGGACATATATATACGTCTTTACGAAGTACGATCTTTTCTGTGCACTGCCATTCATAAAATTATTCTTAAGTCTTTGGAATGCAACGAAAAGGCCCTGACAGTGTTTGCAAAGGACTCCCCTCCAATGCATCACATATACACGCCTGCCTGGAAAACGGTAGCGTTGAGGAGTAAATCACGTAGCTTTTAATCAACAATAAAGAGATTAATTATAAACCGTTCGAATTATAAAGAGAAGTGTCAATTTTTGTATATAATTTTATTTATGGCAAGCCCATGGGGTCAATGGTAATTATTAAACTCATTCTTAACTTAGTATTCCTAAATTAATTGTAAAATATAGTTTGCAGAACTGATACATTTATAAGTGTATTATATCAGTGTAAATGTGTATTTATTCAGAATGCATTTTGTTTGTTAACTTTCAGCAAATTAATAATTTTTTTAAATAATATTTTATTTTCGACTTTTCAATATTCTCGCGCCCCCCTCGTAGAATTATCACGCCCCCCTAGGGGGTGCGCCCCACGGTTTGAGAAACGCTGGCCTAGAAAACAAAAAATTTCGGTAAATACAGAAGACTGGAATGAATAATAAATGTTTCTTCTCAAATGATGCTCGTAACACTGAGTAAGAGCAACGTCTACTTGCAGGATCACCAGCGTATATTTACCCTTGATCCATGTAGTAATATGGCATCGCTTGGACCAAGACATCTAGTGACGTCTCGAACGGAATCAATGGGAGCGCGGATGGTGTTGTAAGGAATTACTGAAAATGTTGTTAATGATCAAGAGGGAGTGCTACTTCATGAAGGAACTGGATCTTTGAGCACGAAAACGACGCCAAGTCGTCGAAGTGAAAAGATGGCAGGAAACGGTTCAATAGTCTGTATTTCCATTTAATAGTCCATTCAATTTTATGTCGTAGTATGTATTTGGTACGTCATATGGGTAGCGTATTTGCAAAATGTTGTACGTCAAAAAAAAAAAGAAGAAAAATGGTCATGCGGTAAAAAAAAAATTGCTTATTCCAAATGAAACGAATCAGGATCAAAGCAGCGTTCTGATGACTCTCCTTTGTCGACCAGCCATTTGAAACAGTTCGTCTTTTTATCGCGGCTGTGACAGAGCATACAAACGACATTCAATCATTCAAACAGGGATCGAAGTGCTCGACTCGTGAGAAATCAGGAAAGTATTACGGCCAGGAAAGCATTGCATTCCGTATTTCTGTATCGCTGCAAACAAAGTTGTATGTCCTCCAAAGGCAATCCGCTTAATGGAAACCATTAGTACAGGTTTTTAGCTACCAATCGATGGATAATAGTTCTTGTCGATATAAGAGCATACATATCAAGTGTATCCTGCATATGATGAAAAAAAGTAACTTGTGTTTCCACCGTTTATTGGTGAATGCGTTGATTTACGCGGGCGGATGTTCATTCCGGCAGCACTGGTACCCCATTTCCTTGTTCCAATAATCTTTGCTGTAGCCTGTGCACCCTGGAAATATATAGCTCGGTTTTAAATGTAATTTGTCGTCCGGAACAACTTTCCTTTTTTAATTCACATTCACCATTCCCTACTTAAAATTACTTATTTTTCAACTTATTCTTTTGCAGTAGGGAGCGAATTATTATAACCTCTGAGACAGTAAAAAACATTTCCACAACAGAACTGCATGATAGTCTTTTGAAATGGGAAATAAAAAATATAGATATCTCAGCCTTTCAAACGGGGTCAAAAAGGATTCTTCAGTTTCAGAATCTACGTTCGAACACAGTTTAACACAAACGAGTCATGACTGGGTAAATATTATGCAAAATCTCTTGAGATTGTATTTGTATTTTAATTAGACACATATATGTAACTGTTAAGCCACAAACTAGTATAGAGGAAGAGACCCCCCCCCATTAAATATTCCAAGCGGTTTCTAAGAATTTTTTTCTTTTAAAACACAGTTAACATAAGAACGAGAGACAGGATAATTCATGCACTGTCCATGAGAAGTCGCTAGTTTTGCACAGCAATCAGTGGTGCTGTTATTTATATCATCATTATTCTTTTTAATCCAGCACAATTTTTTTTAAAAAAAACTCATAATAAAGGAACAAATTAGTTTCAGTTGAATTAATGCATTTACTTCTTAGAAATACGTGAAATGAATAGAATAGAAGGTAAACTATCAGAAAATATTAATTTTTAAATTACTATGCACTGCTCACCGGAGAGATGAAACAATCTACAACAGTATCTCCCATCTGGAAGACAATACTATAATGTTTAAATTTGAAAGCAAGAGTTTTTGAAGTTATACTTCTTTTGGGGCGTTAGAGAAATAGGATGAGGGTAAATTTTTACAATGCGTGCGCACCCCGTCACGGATATGAAAATGCTTTGTCTAGAAATATACAGAACGGGACAAATCATTCCCACGTTCGAAATTCTCAGAAAATTATTTCTCTTCACTTCCCTGAAGAAGGGGACACCCGGGTTTGAAGCGGAGACCTCCCACTGTGCAGCCGAATGCTCTACCACTGAGCTATACACCCGCGTCAGCGAACCTTTACTTTGCGTTCCGTAGGAACGGATACGAAAATGCTTTGTCTAGAAATATGCAGAACGGGACAGATCATTCCAGCCTTCGCCCCCCTCCCCATATTATTGGTCCTATTGTCCCTGTGTGTGAGGGGGTGTTTAAATTTATTTAAATCGTGATTATCTCATGTTTGGCTGGTCCGATTGACTGAAGGTTAGTATCGTTCAACCCTGTTCGTGACCGCCTTTCGTCCTTGGCCCAGATTGCCCTGCTAAAGATTTTTAGAAAGATTCTAATCTTTTTACGCCAAAGAAGTATTACTTCTTACGTGCGTACATAAGTACACACACACACACTTTTTTTTTCATAGAAGGTTTCCTGGTGAAAAATTCATAAAGTGAGTCCAATTTCAGAAAATTTTGGAAATTATTTAATTTCTTTAGAAATGCACATCTTTTTTTTTCTTAGACTATCTTTATTTGGATTTTCTTATTTTCTAAGAAATACTTTTTAAGCAAAAACATTCACAAGTGGACATTTACTATTGTTTCGAAAAATTGTTAAAATATTGTTCTCATCGATTTGTATGAACATTCAAATACACAGTCCAGACCAGTAGCGCACACAGGAATTTTTCAGGGGGGGGGGGGGCGGGGGCGAAAGGTCACCATTCTTGTATCATGCTCCTTTTGATTTTGTCGATTTTCGGAAACAAAACACAGTAAAAAACTAATTATTGCATAAATAATTAGCATTAATTAATAAAATTAATCATTAATAACAAATACTTAATTAAATTTCACGTACTATATAATTATAATTATAACCAATCGGAAAAATATCAAGGGCTTTGGGGGTGTTCGGACCCCAGGACCCCCCTTTGTGTGCGCCACTGGTTCAGACACATTAATGTAAACACCTGTCAAAAGCCAGGATAACCACATTTCACAGAGCGGAATGTTGCGAGACGTACAGGAAGAGTGCCAATTAGGTTCCTGAAGGTGTTCAGTGGGATGTTGAGCCATGCCGACTCCAATGTCGTGATCAGCTGCGCTAGATTACATGGTTGAGGATCCATGGCGCGAACAACCCGGTCGAGATGGTCCCACAGATTCTCGATTAGGTTTAAGTCAGGAGAGTTTACTGGCCAGGAGAGAACAGTAAACTCATCCTGGTGCTCTTCAAATCACACACGTACACTTCCAGCTGTATGACACTTGTTGCTACTCTCTCATTCTGCGCATGCATTATTTCTCCTACAATGAAGCCTTTTCCGTCACTTAACCAGCAAAAGATGTGTTTTTTATGGTCGTTTCTTCCACCTGATGTACCATCTTCTTTTTCAAAAACAAATTATATAACTTATTTCAGAATGTCCTTCGTGTACAGTTGTATCCATATTTCATCATTAAAAGTTTAATCTTTTGAAGTGATCCTTAATTATATTAAGGATCACGTCAAAAGATTCTAATTTTCTCTATTATAGTTCAAAAACTTGATTTAAAATTTTATCACATAATAACCATCGCACCTGCGTGTGTAGCAACAAAACTATATATTTGCTAAAAAGTTCCTTCAATAAATTTAAGAAATTATCAGTCATACCTGTATTCTTATTTACAAAATTGGTTATCTGCTTCACTTCTTTCGAAATGTTCTTTAGTGGGTTTGCAATTCTTTTTGCTACATTTGATGACGATGACAAAAATGAGAATGTTTACTATGAAGTACTATTTCAATATTACGTGAAATAGCTCCTTCCTCTAGGTCTAATAAAGACTTAAAGATTTTGCACGATCAAAGCCAATATGAAATATATATTTTTCTGGCCACCGTAAATGCAACACCCTTAAGAAAGCATGCAAATAACATGAAATTTACAACATGCATTAGCGAAGGTGAGATATGCAAATGATTAGAATTTCAGCGCAGACACACATCACGCGCGCCTGTGGCGCCACCTCAAAGCGCTGTTTAAGGCTTGTAGATTTCTACGATTTCAAGTTCGGCAATTGTGTTTTTCTTGAGGATTTTTCATAAAACGATCAGTTATGTCTCGTAGAAAACAGCGATCAGCTTTGAATCAAGTATCCGAGTTCGATAGAGGAAGGATAGTGGCCTACCGAGATTGTGGATTATCTTTCAGGAAAATTGGTAGACGTATTGGACGAAACCAAACAACTGTAATGCGGATATGTGACCGTTGGATGCAGGAGGGTACGACGGACCGACGTGGTTGACACTATCCACCTCAGTGCACCACTTCACGTGAGGACTGGAAAATTGTGCGCACAGCAGTAACGGATCGCTCAGTTACATCATGAACCACAGCACAGCACATTGAGTCTGTAACGCATCATTCAGTGTCTGCGCGTACCATTCGACGCCGTTTACAGCAGAGTGGTCTGTCCGCAAGACATCAATTGCTTGGTTTACCCTTGACGCAGAACCACAGACGTCTCCGCCGCCAATGGTGTGATGAAAGAAGGATGTGGGCGGCAGAAGGGAATGCAGTGGTCTTTACTGATGAGTCACGCATCTGTCTGCAACACCACGATGGTCGGATTCGAGTCTGGAGACACCGTGGAGAGAATGCTGAACAGCTGCGTTATGCACCACCACACTGGTCCTGCACCGGGTATTATTGTATGGGGCGGTATTGGATATCACTCTCGCACTCCTCTAGTACGCATTGCCGGTACTTTAAACAGCCAGCGCTACATCTCCGAGGTGTTGGAGCCAGTTGTCCTTCCTTACCTTCTGGGCTTGGCCACAGCCATATTTCAACAGGATAATGCGCGACCACACGTGGCACGCATTGTCCAAAGCTTCTTCGTCAATCACCAGATTGAGTTGCTTCTCTGGCCGGCTCGCATTCACACTTCCACCTTGTATGCTTACATATTTGGTAGCTTATCCCATGTTTATTTATTACTCAAGATAAATTGACTGGAGTTTCTGCAAAAAGGATTACTCGGGATTTCTTTATTAACCATACAGAAAAAGGTACGATATTTATATTATTGTTTAACTTTATTCTGGTCATTGAATTTTTTTTTTGTGTGTCTTGAGGGCACGATATAATAAATTGATGCATATATGCCAACATCCTTATTTATTTGTAAATTAAGATATTTTGTTTTACAGGGGAAATTAGTGTTTAAATTTACATTTTTTTTATTATGTCAAATCTTTGTTATCTTACAGATTTTATAATAATGCCTCGTTATTGTTGTGTACCAAATTGTACCTGTAATAAACCGGGACTACCGTACGTTTCTGTAATTCGTTTCCCAAAAGATGAACAGTTGTTACAAACTTGGAAAAAGAAAATTCAAAGGGATTTTAAAAATACTAACAATAGTGCAGTGTGCATGAAACATTTTCCTGAATCTTTCATTGTGAGAATAGATAAAATTACGGACAAGACTGGTACTGTTATAGAAATACCTAGAGTGTATCCAAAATTATCAGAGAACGCATATCCTTGCATTTTTCCTGGTTGTCCATCCTATTTGAAAGAAAAATTAAAGAACGCTCGGTGACAATTCATCGAAAGGAAAAAATGAAACAATTAGACGAGCAACTGTTTACTAATTTCATTAAGAAAGATGGAATTATCAGTTTTCAATATTTAAAAGAAAATCTGTTAATGCGAAAAAATCCCATGTCTGATTTCTTATATAAAAATAATGTTCTAAAACATGATTTTGAAAGTTTCATAAGATTTCTTTTTATTAATTGTAAACTAAAAGATCACTAAAGAACTAAAAAATCACGAGAAACAGGTAATATTACAAATTGGTGAAATTTTCATCAAATCAGCGAGATTACATATAAATGTAATAAAATCGTTGGATTTATAGAAAAGGAGAAGTAGCTACTACCATTCAATGTTTTTTACACTCTTCTTTATTGAGTAAAAATAAAGAAATAGTATCACTGAATCCTGTAAAGAACATAAATGCTCAAGACTTGCATTCTATAACTAGAAATTCTGTCAGTAATGGAAAAGGTAGGTTTTTCAGTTGTTTGCATGTAAGTGATAATAAGAGAGTAAATAGAAATTGTTTTTCTAAATTGTGTAATGTGGTACCATAAAGAGTGTTATTCAAAATCCAGCTAATTATGAAAAAAAAATTACATATTATTTTTGATTCAGTACATCTTAACAAATCTATACAAAATAATTTTTTTCAATCAGAAAGATGCTGAATCTTCTTTTATGTATCCTGCTCCTTCAAAATTTTCTCAAATCCGAAAAGCATCTTTTTCATCATTATTTAAAATTTATAACGAAGAAATGAACACCTAAATTATTAACTCCTAAATTATGTTTAAAAGCTTTAAAACCAACAAATTTTGAAAAACAAAATGTTAAATTAGTTTTAAAAATTTTTGAAGAAAGCAATGTGACTGCACACTTAATATATTAAAAGATAAATTAGGTTACGCAAAGATGTTTAGGGACACTGCAATATTCATCAAACATATTTTAGATTTTTTGCAAATAATGAATATTAAAAATCCAACCAAAAGGGTCAAAATCTTAAATTGAAAAACAATGTTCCTTTTTCATCAATGAATGATGATAGGTTCACTTTTTTTTTCAAAATTTGTTCAGTGGCTGGACTGCCGGAAAAATTTAAAACACAAAATAAACGAGAAGGTTGTTTAAGCGAGAAAACATTTTTTGCTTTGAGGCATACGGTAAATACAATCCCAGAACTAATAAAGTATCTTTTGACGGAGCAAAATTTCAAATATGTTTTAACTGGAAAGTTCCAAACTGATAATTTAGTAGCCAGATTTGGACAATTCAGACAATCGTACGGAGCAAATTATCATGTCACTGTGCAGGCAATTTTGCAAACTGAAAAATGTTGCGCATTAAAAGTGTTTGCACTCAGAAAAATATGGTACTATTTCACTAAAAAATTTAATTTTAAATCATTCAGGTGAGATATTTAATGTTAAAGTAGATATTAAAGAGAGATTCCAATGAAATATTAAACATTAGAAATAAATGAGATGATATTGCAATAGAAGAGTATCAAGTTTTAATGTACATAGTGGGATATTGTGTGCACAATATAAAATTCGAATGCTCCGATTGCAAACATACATTTGTTTTAGATAAGGAGATTAATTTCGACTCGGAAAATGTCGAAGGGACAAAATATGTGAGACTTCTGGATAGAGAAGGTTTAAAAGTACCCTCACATACTGTCATGAAAGTCATTTCGACGCAATATTTCATTTTTAATTTGTTAATATCGAAAATATTTGAATCGAAGTTTCTTAAAGGTGATTGCCAGTTATCTTGCTTTACAAGCATAACAGAAGCGTAACTGGAATTACATGAGTAGTGGAATGTCTTGCATTCATTTCATTCACCTTGCGTAAATTATAACATACCAGCATTTTCAAATTTTAAAATAATATTCATTACATTTGGGAATATATGCTTAAGTAATTATTCAAAAAAAAACGCAGTGAAAAATTTTTAACCGTGAAGGATAACCGAAAAATGAAGAAATTTAAAGCTAATTAAATTAATGTTTGCCTTTTATATTTTTCTGTTTTATTTATTTAAATATTCAATTATCGATTCATATATTATTCACTGTGCATTATATCCTTGTAATTTTTTTTGTACTATATACATTTTTCTGAACATGTTTAAATGTTCACATAACTATTATTTGAAGAAAAATTATATTTATTTATTTACGTTATTCGTTTAAATAATTTTCATAAAGATTTTAGCAATCAAAGTATGTAAAACGTTATTTTTTTTTTAATTTCAAAACTTTTGTTTGATTTTTAGGTATTTTTACCATAGCGTAATATTTACCGTAAAAAAAATCCGGTGTATAGCGCGCACTTTTAACAAAAAAATTAAAGTCGAAATTAACGGGTGCGCGTTATACGCCGGGCATACAAATGAGAATTAATGAGAAAAAGACTAATAAACTCTGATGACTCACGTGAGACGCAATGACAATAATAATCCATCAGGAATATATAACTTACCTGAAAAGAAAAGAAAATACGATTAATTTGGATGTTATATAATATAAAATCAAACATAACATAATCGCATTTTTTAAGAAAATCGTAAAACAATCTTTTAAGCATGCTAAAAAAAATTACGTATAAAATATATTAAAATATCTTGGAAAACACACACACATTCTATATAAATACCCTAAAATCCGGAGTATAACGCGCGCGCACATTTGATACAAAAAATGAGATCGAATTTTACAGTTGCGTGTTGTACGTCGGATATCAAAACGGTAGCCTTAAAAATTTTTAAAAAAGATGACATAGAAAAAAATTAGGCTTCTAAATATATTGAAATACTATTTATTTAAAATAAATGACATTTCTTATGAACTTAAAGGGTTGTAATTCTAGAAGTATATACTATTTTTTTCTGAAACTTGGAATATCACCTTAAATCAGTGGTGTCCAACACGCGGCCCGCGGACCACATGTGAAGCACCATTACGTAAGTCGCGGCCCACCGAATCTTTTTTAAAAAATTTTAAATATTATGCTTTTAAAGTTTTTTTCATTTTGAAATTTATTTGAGGCAAAATTTATAATCTACACTGCATTTGCCTGTGTTACCTGTTTTTGTTTTAAAATAAATCCTTTTTTGATAATAGAAATGTCCTTTAGATTAAAATAGATTTATATTTTATCAAATAGTTACATTTGATTTTACTATAACAAATTGCTTTTTTTTAACAAATTCCGAATTGCATTATGCATATCCTTTACTATCGAGGGTACATGATTCTCGTGTGTGCGACTTTCGTTTCTCTTCCTCCTTTTCTGTTTGGGGTGCCCAAAAAGCAAGAGGCAGTCAAAGATGGCTTTTAAAGTTTAAAAAAAATATTCGGAACGGTTAAGATAAGGGCAATGTATACTTAATAGTTTGCGAATGACAGCACAATCAATTTTCAACAATGAGTAACGAAAAATCAATTCAAAAGGAACATCGTAATTTTCAAGAAAATGGCAACCGTAATATTTTAAACATTATTTGATCATTATACTGTTATATTATATATAAACATTATTATATTATCTATGTCTGTGTGTACATGAAAAATAATGAAAACAATAATAATTCATTCCGTTTTAAATTTTCACTTCAATAAATGTTTTTTTTTTTTTTTTTTAAAATCTGATTTAAAGGTGCATATTTTTATGTGCGGCCCGCAAGATTATAATATTTTTCCGAAGTGGCCAGCAAGGCCATTTTGGTTGGATAACCCTGCCTTTAAATAAATGATTTCAAAACATTAGAGCATTGCGCATATACGTTTCAGGTTTCTTCATAAAATGGGGGTGCGCGTTATACGGCGAATGCGAATATACCTAAAAATGAAAAATTGCAGCTTGAAAGTATAGGAGCGCGTTATACGCCGGATTTTATGGTAACTTTAATGCATATTCATAAAAATACTGTAATTAATAGTTTAAATAATATCATCACAAATGCAAATTATTCAAAATTTGAAACTAATCAGTACGTTGCTTCATTAATGATATATTAAATGAAAAAATTTTTTTCGATTATTTATATTGGTAAGTGTATTTACTAATGTATATATATTTTTAACATCATCCTATATTTGTTATATAATTACCATGGTGTCTAACCTGTTTGTGTCATATGCATTTTTTATATAATAATATGCTCTAATGCTTTAATTTTCATATTTTCTTTGCCAGTAAATGTTTTTTTTTATTTGATTTGATTGAAATTATTTTACATTTTTTGATATTCAATGAATAAATTATTTTAATTGTGAATATGTTTTTAACGTATAATTTAGAATTTATTTTTACTATATAATATGTGGTGTTTAAAACTGTTTTTCATTCCTTTATTTGTATATATTTTTGCATGCATTTTTTCTTATAATTCTTTCTTTTGTTATGATTCATTGATTCTATGAGCATAAAAAATGTCATTTAACAGGAAAAAGGAACTCCAGTAAAATGTTTCTCAATTCCCATGATTTTTTTTATTAATATGCCTCTAATGGTCTACTTTTCAAATTTTCTCTGCAAGTAAATGTTTTTTTATTTTATCGGATTGAAATTATTTTACATTCAGTCAGTTTTTTCTTAGATTTTTCTTATGCTGTTATGAGCCTTTCATGAGTGATTTTGTCCCTTTTTCCGGGAAAATATTAGACATTATTCTAGCTTATTAATACATAAATTTCATCAGAAAATATTCTAAGTGAGAATTAAAAAATAATTAATATAAATGTGCAAATATTAGTCTATAACATGAAAAGAAATAAATGTCCCAAGATTTATATTCTCCACAGATCGGCTGCGCGTAAAAAAGTATGCCCTTCTTTCTTGACGTCATCAAAACTCTGTCACGGCTTGTTCTTCAAGATGGCTTTGGCTCGGGTCAGTAACGCATATTTAGTTTTCTTTTGAAAACATTTTGGAGCTTGTTTTTTTTTATTAAATATTCTATGCACACTTTTTCAGGTGAAATTTGCTATTTAAATATTACTGGTACTTCCACTCAATACTGGCAAATGAACGAGAGAGAAGCAAGCGATAAAAAAACGATGATTCTTATATAGGAGATTGAAGATAAGAAGTAACGAAACGCGCGCGCGCGGGGGGATCTATTTTTTTATTAAGTAAAAAGAGCCTTTAAGGACAAAAATGTGCAAAAAAATTAAAATCTGAAATTTTAATGAAGTTAA